>APFE031366388.1:0-57581 GCA_000404065.3 Pinus taeda
AAATGCGGAAAGAAAGGACACCTAAAGAAAGACTATAGATCTCGGAAGGGAAAAGAAGGAGATGCACAGCAAGAAAACAATCATGAAGCAAATCTGACAGGTGAGGTGTTACAAGATGCTTTGATTCTTTCTTTCGAAAATATTACTGATTCCTGGGTGGTAGATTCAGGGGCCTCATTCCATGCCACACCTGATAAGAAATACTTTCATGACTATGTTCAAGGAGATTTTGGACAAGTTCGTTTGGGTGATGATAAACCCTGTAAAATTGTTGGGATGGGTAAGGTTCTTGTAAAACAGCAGAATGGAAACCAATGGCTACTAAAGGAGGTAAGGCATGTTCCAGATCTAAAGAAAAATCTGATTTCAACAGGGCAGTTAGGCGGTGAAGGTTGTGTGACAACTTTCACAGATAAAGCTTGGAAGGTCACCAAAGGAGCCCTGGTAATAGCAAAAGGCGAAAAGGTTGGTACATTGTATTTATGCAATGGTATTTCTAACTCTGTTAATGCTTTAACTTCCAAAGGAGCAGATGCAGCATTATGGCATAATAGGCTCGGACACATGAGTGAAAAAGGGATGAAGATTCTTCACTCAAGAAATTTGTTGTCGGGTTTGAAGAATGTTGATTTGGACTTCTGTGAGAATTGCATTTATGGAAAACAGAAGAGAGTCAGATTTCTCAGAGTTGGGAAAGAAAAGAAGAATGAAAAATTAGAGCTTGTGCATACAGATGTATGGGGACCTGCTCAGGTATCATCTCTCGGTGGCTCTCGTTATTATGTTACTTTTATTGATGATGCAACTAGAAAAACTTGGATTTATTGTATTCAGAATAAATCTGATGTATTTGATACTTTTAAGAAATGGAAAGCTTTGGTTGAGATTGAGACGGGAAAGAAATTGAAGTGTCTTAGATCAGACAATGGAGGTGAATATTGCAGCAAAGAGTTTGATAAGTACTGTTCAGAGCATGGAATTCGCAGAGAGAAGACATTTCCAGGAACACCACAAGAAAATGGTGTGTCAGAAAGGATGAACAGAACAATCATGGAGCGTGCAAGGTGCATGAGATTGCATGCAGGATTGCCTTTACAGTTTTGGGCAAATGCTGTAGATACTGTTGTTTATCTAATAAACAGAGGGCCTTCAAGTTCCTTGGATGGTGGTGTTCCAGAGGAATCATGGACAGGTAAAAAGGTAAAATACTCTATTTTAAAGCCTTTTGGTTATGAGGCCTTTGTCCATATTGATAAAGAAAATAGAACAAAGCTTGAAGCAAAGTCAAAGAAATGTACCTTTATTAGATATGGTGTTAATGATTTTGGTTATCGCTTGTATGATTATGAAAATCACAAAATCATTAGGAGGAAAGATGTAATATTCAATGAAAAGGTCTTGTATAAGAATCAGTTGCAGGAAAAGAAACAGGAAGAAGAAAACAAGGAATACACAGTTCTTGATGAAATCACTGAAAAAGTAAAGGTGCCTTAAATTAATAATAATCAACAACCACAACAGCAGCAACCACCACAACAGCAGCAGGCACCCCAAACACCTGAAAGCGGAGTTAGAAGATCTACTAGGATAAGTAGACCCCCTGAACGATACTCTCCTTCATTATATTATTTATTGTTGACTGATTCTGGTGAACCTGAATGTTATAAAGAAGCAATGCAGGTTGAAAGCAGGAAGAAGTGGGAGGTAGCCATGGAAGAAGAGATGGACTCCTTAATGCATAACCAGACTTGGGATTTAGTCAGGTTGCCTGCAGGAAAAACTACATTGAAGGATAAATGGGTTTACAGGTTGAAGGAAGAAGATGGAGGAAAACAAAGGTACAAAGCTAGACTTGTGGTGAAGGGGTTTGCACAGAAGAAAGGTATTGATTTGGATGAAATATTTTCTCCTGTTGTTAAAATGACTTCAATCAGAACTATTTTGAGTCTTGTAGCAGCTGAAGATTTGCATCTTGAGCAGTTAGATGTAAAGACAACCTTTCTCCATGGGGATTTGGAGGAAGAGATATATATGCAGCAGCCACAAGGATATGAAGTGAAAGGGAAAGAGAAACTAGTGTGCAGGTTGAAGAAGAGCTTGTATGGCTTAAAATAGGCTCCAAGGCAGTGGTATCTAAAATTTGTCAAGTTTATGTCTGAAAAAGGTTATATTAGATGTCACTTTGATCATTGTGTTTATCTAAAAAAGCAAAATGATGGAAGCTATATTATATTGTTATTGTATGTAGCTTACATGCTTGTTGCAGGGTATAACATGCAGGAAATAAATGTGCTCAAAAGAAAATTGGCAAATTCATTTGCAATGAAGGATTTGGGAGCTGCAAAACAAATCCCTGGTATGAGAATAACTAGAGACAGGAAAAATCGTAAATTAACATTGTCTCAGAATGAGTACATACAAAAGGTGTTGAAAAGATTTAACATGCACAATGCAAAACCAGTTAGTACACCTTTTGCTAGCCATTTCAAACTTAGTAAGGAAATGTGCCCAAAGACCCAAGAAGACATGGATTATATGTCTAAAGTTCCATATGCATCAGCAATTGGAAGCTTAATGTATGCAATGGTTTGCACAAGGCCTGATATTGCACATGCAGTGGGAGTTGTAAGTAGGTACATGAACAATCCAGGAAAGGAAAATTGGATGTCAGTGAAATGGATTCACAAATATTTGAAAGGTACCACAAATCAAGCATTATGCTTTGGTGGTTCAAACATTTCTCTACAGGGATAGGTTGATGTAGATATGGCAGGTGACAATGATAACAGGAGGAGCACTGCAGGATATGTATTTATTGTTGGTGGAACAACTGTCAATTGGGTTTCAAAAATCAAAGTGTTGTTGCACTTTCAACAACAGAAGCAGAGTATGTTACTGCTACATAGGCTGGTAAAAAAATGAATTTGGTTACAAAGGTTTATGGGTGAATTGGGTAGGGAGCATGATATGGGCACGTTATACAGTGATAGCCAAAGTGCCATTCATCTTGCAAAGAACTTAGCATTTCATTCCAGGACTAAACACATCATCTCAAGTACATTCATATGATCAGTGTTGGAAGATGGAGAGTTGAAGCTAGAAAAGATACACATTAGCCAAAATCCTGCAGATATGCTAAAAAAGTTGTAACCAGGGAGAAACTGAGAATATGCTCAGTTTCAATTGGGCTTCAAGGATGACGATGAAGATGAGAAACATTCAGGTCCAAAGAGGAGTCATTGTCTAGCAAATGAAGCATCGATGGAGTTGCTACAATCATTCTCCAAGTGGGAGATTGTTGAGTATGGAGCATGATTGTTTAGAGGTCTTTGTTTCAGCTGGATGCATACCCCAGGAAGTTTGTACACCCCTCCATGCAGGGGGGTGTGGGGGGACTTGTCCCCCCCGCGGGGGTTCGGGGGGGCCGATCCCCCCTGGCTAGGGGGTCTAGGGGCCAGTGGTCCCCCGGCAGGGGTTTCGGGGGCAGCGGCCCCAAAGCTAAAAACAGATGTAAAATTTCCTTGTAAAGTATAGTAATTTCTAGTTAATCTGGGTCGTTCATTAGGCCGATGATCTAACGGTAGAACTTATGTTTAGTTTAGGGTTTTTGGCCCTTGAAGGAAACCCCTCTCTTTATATGAGAGCATTGTATTTGAGGCTGTGTAATAGATGTGTATTCTCCGAGTGAGAAGCAGAGAGGTGAAACTGTGAGAGAAAATAGAGGATATTACAGCGGATCTGTTGTAGGTTGTGTCTCTTCTTTTTGTTGGATAATAGAAAGGAAGGACTGGCTGTTTGGGGTGGATGTAGCCCAAACTGGGTGAACCACGTATACGCGTGTCTCTCTTGTTTTATACATTTTCTATGTTTATATTTCTGCAATAATTTATGTGTTCCATTGCTTAGTAATATTTAATTTTCTAACACATCTTTAATAGATCTGAGAGAGTTTCTAATGGTGGTAAGGGGCTTGAAAATCGCAACAACTTTATTCTTTTTAAGAATATGAGCAATCTTATCTGTGGTCACTAGGGTTAATCATTTCCATTATAAGAAGCTAAGAGAACCCATTGGGATTGAGAAATATGTGAAAAATCTCAACAGAGATGATGGTTGGAAATCAAGCAAGAGCTGGATCCTTGTCCTTTCCTCTTGACTGTTTTGATTTCTATCCTATAAGTTTTGTTATTTTATTTCTTTTTTCATTTCTGTCTCATTTCCTTTCATTTCTTTTTAAATGCATAATAACTAGTTTTAGTTTTCTTTTATTCTTAATATTAGTTTAACTTTATTATTATTTCATCCCTATTCTATTTAGAATTAATTATTTTACATTGTTTCTTTGAAAGTAAAATTAATTAACAATTTAATTAATAAAATATAAACACTGCTTCCCTTCTCTATTAAGTTTATAACCTTGAAAAATGATTTTTTTTTAATAAATAAATATTAACCCATTAATTTATTATATTTTTTTTAATTAGTTTATTGAATATATAAATAATATTTAATTTAATTAATTAATTTTATATTCCATTGACTAAATTCTTAACAACCTTTTCCTAATGGCTAGCTCATAACGACTATTTCATAACGGCTAATTCCGAGCCAGGATGCTTCTCTGCTATTTAAACAATTGTGAATATTGATCTTTTCACCTTTGTCATGAGGATGAATCACATTAGTTGATTCGGAATGTTGACCAAATCTCAAGAATGTGACTAATCCGAAAGACAATTCTAAACCACTTTTATTAAATTATTTTCTGATTTAAATAAAAAACCCCGTGAGAATAATTAAATAAATCATTATTTATTTAATTTTCTCTAGGAATCATTGTTTAAACAATTATTCCTTGTCACATTGGACTAAATCCCCAGGGAATAATTAAATAATCCACTATTTATTTATTATTCCTTATTGGAATAATTGTTAAATCATTATTTAATAATTAATTCAATTACACACCATTCTTAATTCTCATGAAATAATGAATAAATAATTTCATTTGTTAATTATTTATAAATAAAGATATTTAACCATTTTAAATATATTTTCCCTCTCCAATAAATATAATAAAGTATTCCAAGTGGTTAGATCTTTGATTTGGTCAATATCATTTTATTATTCTCAATTTTTGAGATATACTAAGTAGTTTGTTATAAATAGGGGGGTTTTTCATTCATTCTTCACCATGATCATTATCATCATCACCATTATCATCTCTTTTCTTTTGAGCTCCCATTTGAATTCTTCACAATTTTTGGATTTTTCATATATTGACAGAGAAGATTGTTTACTAAAGCATAATTTGCAGACCCTTTTTGTTGATCTCCTTCACCAGGTGTTTTCAATAAAGAATTTATTTAACTAATTTTTTTCCATTTGGCTTATTGCATTGGATATCTTTACTGTTGTTTACTATTCTGGATCATATATGTCTTTGTTGTAGGTTTTTCCTTTTTTATTGTAGATTTGAATCGTAAGCAACCTTCAAATTGTTGTTAGGGTCACTTGTCACCTAGTGACTTAAGTGAATTTTTTGGTACACCTTCCAAGAAATTTCACACTAACAAATGGTGAATCCACTAATGTAATAACAACGATCTTGGTTGATTGAAGTTTCAGTAAATTTCAGGTTTTTATACAACTATTTTTAGCCTCTCAATTTCTATTTATAGTATTATTTATTTTTTTCTCAAATTTTCGGATTTTGGTGGTTTTTTGGTTCATTCCGCAGTTCACAGGTACCAGCCAAGCAGGAGATGGCGAAATCTGTGTGAGATCTATCGATTGAGAGCTATGAGAGAAAAACACACTTTTCAGCCCTTGATTTTCACTCCATAGCACACTATTTGGCCCAAAAACTGTGTTTCCACCGTTCCTGGTCAGTACCTGACGGTTTTGGTATTTTCCTGGAAAATTTTCAATTTTTTTTTAGAATTTCCGAAAGTGTTATCTGCAAACTAAGTAGGGTAGTTTTCCTATATTTTAAGTCTCCCTTAGGCCTAGATACACTTAATTTGTCTCTTTGAGGAAGGAAAAATCCCCCTAGGGTTTAGAGTACACCTCCACACTGTTAGGAAGAGATTTGCTGAGTGAGAAGTCTAGGGTTTTAGCATTTTCAACCACTGATTTTCAGAGTTTGATCCATTACTTTTCAGTAATTTTGGATAGGTTTATTTAACCTTTTATTCCTTTAGAGTTTGGGTTTTCCTTTCCCCCTTAGGATCCCCTTCAACATTCTAGGTTTTAGAGTTTCACACCAATCCTTTGCAACATTTTTTACCTATGATATTTGTTGTTTGTCTGCCCTATTTACAACATATTAGTGCCTCTAGATATCAGTCCCTTCACATTAGACCTTTTAGGCATTTCTATGTGTCTTTGAGTAACTTGTTGCCCTCTCTTGCTTAGCTGCTTAGTAACCCTTGTGGGTGGGGTTTTGTGTGCTTGATTGGCTTTTTATTTTCTATTATTTTCATATTTATTTACAATATTTCAACAATTTACTTTCCGTAGCACATGACATCATAAAACATTCTCAATTAACACATCCACTTGACACATTATTTTCACACACTCACACCCTAAGTGAACGTGAGCTTAGTTAACACCGCCAAGCTAAGACTTGAAACACTACACCTTAATAAATCAACACACATAGATTAATCCCACTTGGAAACCAAGGCCAAACAATCTTTGTAGTGTAGGTGTAGGCTCAGTGGGATAGGCTTTCAATAACACCCATCGACCACTTTAATTGAGACATAGGATTTGACATATTAGGGAGTTTAAAATCCTTCACCATCCCAAGGTCCAATGCCTAAGTGCGCTAAAAACACAATTTAGAGGGGGTTAGGCTAGATCATTGTGCGAGCGGTTCTCCTCGGGGCTACCCAACTTGTGGTAGGGAATACCATGCGTTGGATAACTACCAAGAAGCACAAGAATCGACCACCCCCATGGGACAAAGGTAATCGTAGTGACCAATCATAGGAAAACACCCTATAGGACTGGCTGTGGGAAGCAATTGGTTCTCTACCCTCCCTTTCTCTGAACAACTCTACTTGTGGGGATGAGATTATGTCAAGTAAGAAGTTCTTTGGAAGGCCATCTGAAACAATAGATCTAGGATTGTTTGAAGATTTAGATCACCTATAGGCTAGAGGTATTTCCCTTTGATAGGATGTGTTTTCTTATATTAGAGTAACATCATTAATATAGTTAGCTTACACCTGGCACCACTGCACTAGGTGTTTGCTTATTTTTTGTTGCTCTTTTTATTCCTATCATCACCCTTTAGTTCTTAGATTGTTATTGTCTTGACATCATTGCACCCCCTGGGCATTTGTTGCAAAGAATTTGAGGTCTTCACCCTTAGTTCCTATTAGGACATATTACTCCTCCCAGTCGAGTTAGAGTTCATCCTCCCAGTCTTTCATCGAGATATCATTCTGATTCTGATTCTACTGATTCATCCAGTTCCTCCTACGATTCTGCGTCTTATCAGCCTTGTATCGCCACCATGTTAGGAACCAACGTCGATGCGGGAAACCAGGTTGGTAACCCAGGTACCAACCAGGGTATCCCTACCTGTGTGGTCACTCCTACTCCATTGCTTCCTTTTATGGCTAGTTTAAGTCTCCTCGATTTCAGCCAACTCATCAACAATCCTCTTCTCCAAGATCCCACTTGGTCAACTATGCCTACCAAACTCCCTTCAAACATCCCAAAGATTGAAGGTAATCTTGGAGAAGATCGCACTAATCATGTTCACTCCTTCCACATGTGGTGTTCATCAAATTCCATTACTAAAGAATCCATCCATCTTCGTCTGTTCCAACACACACTCACTAGAGTTGTTGCTAAGTGGTATGTTAATCAACCCAGAGCCACTCATTCCACTTTTACGACTCCTGCCAAAGATTTTCAGTTACCTCTCCATTATGACATCGGTACCAAGATTTTGACTTCTTTCAGTCAAAATTCTGCCACTCGCCTATCTGACCATGTTTAGGAATCACGTAGAAGGAGGAGCGTCTATAGAGATCCTAAATTAGAAGATCGTGTCTATATGGATTGGTTCCTTAGATCTTGTTTGGCCCCCATTGCTAAAGATGTCGCGTCACACTTCCTCGGGAAGATGCACTCCAAGTAGCCTTAAAATTTGATCTGATCAATGCCTAGTTAGGTTATGTTTACAATATCATCCTTGATCTGTCTCAGCCTAGAGTTGCTAATGCACTCGGGGCATTTCATGATGCAGATGGTATAATTAGAACTCTTTCAAACCCTCAACCATATGCTTCACCTTCGATGATTTATGGTCCACCTTAGGGAGGAACCAATTCTTCTTAAATTTACCCCTCCCCTAATCCTCAACATGGAACCTCTTATCTAGGTCCAAGCACACCATATGCATATCTCCATCCCCATTTATCCCCAGGGCCAACTCTTGCACCACATGTTTATCCCAATGTTTCCCCTTCTCCTTATTATCAGTATGCATCCCCTAGCGCTTGAGCCCCTCCGGCACCAGCACCCCAGCCCCCCATGCTAAGTGGTATGTTAATCAACCCAGAGCCACTCATTCCACTTTTACGACTCCTGCCAAAGATTTTCAGTTACCTCTCCATTATGACATCGATACCAAGATTTTGACTTCTTTCAGTCAAAATTCTGCCACTCGCCTATCTGACCATGTTTAGGAATCACGTAGAAGGAGGAGTGTCTATAGAGATCCTAAATTAGAAGATCGTGTCTATATGGATTGGTTCCTTAGATCTTGTTTGGCCCCCATTGCTAAAGATGTCGCGTCACACTTCCTCGGGAAGATGCACTCCAAGTAGCCTTAAAATTTGATCTGATCAATGCCTAGTTAGGTTATGTTTACAATATCATCCTTGATCTGTCTCAGCCTAGAGTTGCTAATGCACTGGGGGCATTTCATGATGCAGATGGTATAATTAGAACTCTTTCAAACCCTCAACCATATGCTTCACCTTCGATGATTTATGGTCCACCTTAGGGAGGAACCAGTTCTTCTTAAATTTACCCCTCCCCTAATCCTCAACATGGAAACTCTTATCTAGGTCCAAGCACACCATATGCATATCTCCATCCCCATTTATCCCCAGGGCCAACTCTTGCACCACATGTTTATCCCAATGTTTCCCCTTCTCCTTATTATCAGTATGCATCCCCTAGCGCTTGAGCCCCTCCGGCACCAGCACCCCAGCCCCCCATGCTTACTACCCCTCTGCCACATCAACCACCTCCTCCACAAGGTCAAGTGTACACTCAACAGAGAGGACCCAGTCCCCCTAATCCCAAGAAAAGGAACAAGGGGTAGGGTAATTAGAACCAGTAATCTCAAGGTAATCAAGGCAACTAGTGTCCTCCACACAATGCACCTCAGGGTCCTTAGCCTAATCCCACAACCCAACAATAGGGTAGACAACCCAAGAAAACCAAGGGTCTTCGCACGAACAAAAATTGTGCCTGTTGCGGCATATATGGTCATTATACTCATAAATGTCGCCTTTTACCTCACATGCATCAAGTGTGGGAAGCTCAAGCAACTGCATCTTGAGGATCAAAACCCATCACTCCTCCTCCCCCTCCTGCTTCATCTAAACCATCAATTCTTACCAATCCTTTTCGTCACCAAGGATGTATTGCTACCCAACCTACACAATGTTAGGACCCAGAATTGACTGATTTTGACCTTATATTTTCATCATAATATTATCCTTTTCAGTCACAAGTTATAAGCTTTGATTACACAATGACTTAGTCACCCCAAGGTATGAAGTAACTTCCCGCATATCTATATGTTTAATTGTTCACTGCATATTCGTAAGTACCTTTGTATTTATCTTTGGAAAGCTGAATAAATTGCTAAGTAATTGTCTTAAGCCTGCAGGAATTATAACCTATAGTTGCTGTAACACCAGAAACAGCAACTACGCAATTGCTGCAACACCAGAAGCAGCAACTACGCAGTTGCTACAGTCAGCAACAGAAACCATCTAAAGCGGGTATTTTGCATCAGCTGGGAACAACAACGGCAACTATCTGAGAAACGCTGACGTGGCTGATCAAACAGCTGTCTAAAGCAGGTAGAACACAGTTACCAGGACTCAAAACCGGAATAGTATGGGGAAACGGTGAGGGAATGTGTGAATTCCAAAGAAGACGGTCGAAGATGGTTACCAGCTGTGTAACAGCCAGAACCTAAACAAAGAATATATTATCATACTGTTGCAACAACGTTTCTGTAATTCTTATTTTTGATTAAACGGGTTAACCGAATGAACTGTAACAATCTATTGTAATAGATGTCTCCTCTATAAAGAGGAGACATCTACATTAGTCAGAGGAGGATGGTCTGTAAGTGAAATTTGGAGAACATCAGCAAGTCTGAACTTTATTGTATTCGAGTCTTTTGACAGATGAATAGAAGAATGTTCTGAGCATTTAAGCTATTTTCCGTGTTCTGGGGAATCTTGTGAGAGGGACTGGGCCCACCTTCCTCACAAGATTCACCCATTTACTTTGCTGTCAAGTGTGTAAGTGTGTGATAGTTTCTTTCTGCAGATACTCTGTTTGGATTCTGTAGCATTACCTCTTGTAATTCTGTTTTGCTAGCACTCTATTTTATTAAGTTATTTGAGGTTATGCAAGTGTATTTCACCGGTGAATCTGAGTGCAGTGTGTGTTAGCAATCTGATTCCAGGGGCAGGTGCTGAACATCCTCACCTGGAGGATAGGGTCCTGATCCTCTGCCAACAGAGCATCCATCTCTTTGCTTTTCAGATTTGTAATTTTAATTAATTCCTTTTATTTTATTAGCACTATGATAACTTAGCGTAAGAATTAAGTATACTACAGCTCTTAATGCTTTTAGAATTAAAGTACAGACAGTACGCGGTAGCCTTTGGAATAAAAAGACTTTCCCAGGTTGACAATTAATGTGGTACTTGATTGTTTAATTAATAAACAATTCAACTAGCCAACACACAAGGTCAGACAACTTAGCCAACTCCACCAACTCGTCACCATGATTATCAGATTCTTATGATGAATTATGATGAGGTTAATACCGATCAAGTCAACCTTAGAATCGATCGCACTAATACAACAAGCCATCCACTAAGTCAATGACTGAGTTCCAACCCCAAGTTTCCACTAAGCCTTTATCTTCACCCAGTGGTACCTTATAGATCCCCCAGCCTTAGGTCAAAGTTATTCCCAAGATCCCCAAAGGTCCATTACATCGAAATGTTGCTTCTTCCAAAGCCGCCCATACCTATAGCATAGTAGATGACTTGGTGCAGTCTCCTACTACCATGTCAACGCTAGAAGTCCTCAAGATGTTCCCATCCCAATGGAAATCTCTACTATCTCCTTTGGGTGCCTTGGATCCCCAAGATGATCATATGATTATCTTCCATGTTGACAAGTGGGAAAATCCTCCCATACCTTCATCCATTGCATTTCAAATACTAGTCTCCATTAGAAACGCCACTGTTCAATAGTGTATCATCAACAAAGGTGGCTCCACCTATGTGATTTCAGTGTTTGGAAGCAACTTGGTTCCCTTGACCTATCCCCATCCACCATCACTCTTCGTGCATGGAATGATCATCCTTCCTAACCCTTTGGATTGTATCACAACTTCCCAGTCATAGTTTCCAACAAGACTGTCTCTATTGAAATTGAAGTCGTTGATGCTCCCTTAGACAATAACATCCTTTTGGGTCGTAGTTATACCTATGCTGTGATATATGTTGCATCTGTGGTTCACTGTAAGATGTGCTTTCCACACAACAAAAAGATCGTCATCGTTGATCAATTGATGTACTATGATCCCAGAGCCTAGACTTCACCTCAGTCCAACACCTCTTCCGTGGCTGACAATAAGACTGTCTCATCCCTTAGCAAGGTCTCTCCCGAGGTCTACAAAGATTCGAATTTTCTTGGTTCTTATTATGGTCCACCACCTACTCCTTTTGAGCCTAGCTCGTCTAGTGTTTGCATGCTCCAAGCATCACGCACCGCTCACAAATGGTCTGGTATGCCTTCACAACAAACAAAACCTCCACAACATGTTGTTCCTAACTCCACCCAACCTTCCAGTACTACTCCTCAAGGATCATTTCCTTCTGTTAGCGTCTCTCTTAATTTGTTTCCACTCGAAATCATTTCCTCATGCCTTAACCATCTCAGAACAGTTCCTCTAGGCCATTATCCTTTCGGTCAGATATCGCTCTTATCCCCCCCCCCCTAGAGTTTATTTTACACCTGTGGTGGCTACGTTGAGTTTACCCAACATTACCTTTGCTTTAGTTCCACAACAACCTCAACAGGAACCTACTCTTGTTGCGAAAGCATCTGGCGAGGGGGCCAAAGCACAAAAAAAGGGAACCAAAGACAAGGCATCTCCAGCAACTCCAACTCCTCCGAAGCTGCCAAAGCCTATTCCTCCATGTTCCTTTTTGTGATGTTGTTGGTCATGCCATCAATAATTGTCCTAAACTCCCTCATGTCAAGAGTGTGGTCTCTAATACCTTCCCTGATTCTAACATTCCTGAGGTCCATGTCACTTTACTTGAGTCAACTAAGAAGAACATATCATTATGCACAAATCACCCATGTTCTTTGTGTGATAATTATGGCTATTATTATCATCGTTGTCCTTGTCTCATATTTTCATGATACACTTCAAGTGATTCACGAATTAGAGTCCACTCGTAGTGAGTCCACCTCTCCTCTAGTTGTGAATTTTGGTCCTAGTCCTACACCAGAATAGGAGGTATCTCAAGTAGCCATTGTGTTCCCTCCCCCTGATGTCGAGATGGAAAATAGTATCGCTACCATTCTCTACCTATCGTCATCCATGAGATCGATGCATTGGAACTCCCTTGATGTCTCCTATTGTGATTTTGTTGAACCTTCTTCAATAGACACCTCGATCTCAACAATGATAGATATTCCATTTACTTGTCATATGTCTTCCATCCTTGACAATGCGTATCTGAACCTTGCCTCTCATGAAGATGCCTCAGGCAGCTATTCTTCATCATATGGTATCTCTTCCTCCAGTCCTTCCATATTCCATTTTGATGAATACATCATGGAAGCCATGACCACCCTTGATTATCCTTGGGATGATATGCACCATCGTGCGTACTTCCTTCTGTAACAAACCCATGACGAATATGATGTGGAGTCCAAAGACTTCATCCATGGTAAGTAGCGATTGGTTCAATCACCCCTTACTTCGAACCCATGAACTCAAACCACATCCACCTTGTGTCCATTACATTGCCACAAAATGTTTGGGTAAGGGCGCATCCATTTTTTAAAGTCCAGGAGAAACAATTCTCCCTAACCCCCCTAGTGAATATGGTAGTTTCGACTCTAGTACCATTATTATTCCCATTTAGAATAACCTCTAGAGTCTCATATCACTTCATATCACTCTTGGGATGATCCACTTACTCATCCCTCCATCTTACCTCAACAACCTAGTCCCTTAGACATTGTTTTTGTTCAATCACCATGTTTTCTAGGTGAGCATCCATTCATTATATCTGAAGCCACTCTTTGGAATAGTGACACCGTGTATGTGAACCCATAAATTCAGTCCTTTTGATTCATATATGTGATACCAAATGAGATTGGTAATCCACCATTTCCTTTCTCTAATTGTATTTATCTATTCTTCCCATAAGAAGAAAACCATAAACAAATGGTGAACTACATCATCACAATGTGTTTGGAGTCCTCCACTCTAAATACATTTGGCATGCCCATAGCATGTTACATATAAAAATGAGGGGCACACATGCCCCTCCATCTCCTCCTCATCCTCTACAGGATCTTGTCCAAGTAGGACCGAATGCTTGAATCCCTTATTTGAGCACTTAGAACACAAATGTGACACTCCACAAACACATCCAACTAGGGGGCATCATTCCCACCTGATCAGTCCCCTCTATCATCATATGCTGGGGGAAGAATCCCATGCTTGGGGGAATGATGGCCCTTGGCTACATTCTCACTTGATCAACATAATTCTCGGCCTATACCCCAATGATCTAGGTATGGTTGATTATCGTTCCATTCATTGGAAAGTTTGTCCTATTGGCCTCTCCAGCGAGCCATATGCACATAACATATCGTAGATCCTTGATACCATATCTTCAAACATTCTACTCGATGTGATTATTCACTTACAAATTAGTCCCCATGTTTGAATTAGTGGTCGGGGATGACTCTTGACCATTTCTAGCACATTCCCTTGTTCTTCTCTCCTTGATTCATCACCAGGAACCATCCTTCCATGAAATTAAGTCCATTTTTAGACAAGTAAGGTCCCTACTTGAAATTTGCAGATCCTAATTCTGATGGTTAGTTTGTCCACTATGATCTACGCAAGATTTAGGGCCTTCTCCTCATCTCAAAATTCTCCACAATTCATTATGAAAATGAATTGGATTTGGGGGAAAAAAGCCCTTTTATAGGAAAAACCCTAGTTTTTTTCGTCGCCCATTGTGACCAAACTTTATCTCTGTTTGACGAACTATTAGAACTATTGGAAATATCTCATTGAGGTATATAATGGGTATCTCTTTGTTTTTCGTAATTTTCCACTTCACCAGGAAGCCATTTTTTCCATGAAGTCTCACTTTGCAGCCTATTAAAATCAAATTTCTTCATTTCAGCCAACCGTACTCTAGTACCACTTTACCTTTGCACTGGTTAATTCACGTGTCAATTTTTGTCATGAGTAACCATCATTTACTCATGTTTTTATGGTGCCTCGATGCCTCCTCCATGTGACAGCATCATAAAGTCATCTTTGTTCAGAGCATCCGAGATGAGTCATCCTTGTACCTATGGAGTCTATTCTGAGTCCCCTTGATTCCAGTTATAATGTTCCATACATCGTTGTGTTGCATCCATCCCATTATATTCATATTTGTCCCCCAACCATATTTCTCTGTCTTTGCCAAATCACCAACTGAGTCATTGATCATCCCCTCCAAAATCGAGTCAGTCGTTGCTAGGTCAACCGTCCTTATTATGCTTTGACAAGGGAAGTCGTCAGTCCGCCACCCATATTGTTTCCTTCCATCATCATCCCTGGTGCCATTCCATCAGTCACTCCTCGTGCCTTTGTTAAGGATTCCTTATTACCTTAACTCTAGCGGGCCCTCTTCTGTCGACCTTAGCACATTTATTCCATAAGAGTGGTCTAGAGGGTGGTGTACCTTGGTTCCAAATTCCATCTTTGTTCGGTGCCTTGGATCAAGCAAAGGGAATCATCATTGTCCTTTGAATTTATTATTTCTCATGTGCTCGACACCATCTCCTTATTGCATGATTGAGATTTATACACTTGACATTTCGGTGATCCAGACAATTGCCCCAGTGATTCTCAGGTATGAGTGAGATGTTCCAGACTTCATGAGGGGGTGTCCCTTCAGGTATCCCCCCACATGCTTAGATGGACACATATGTTGATCTAGCCTTAGATGCAGTTCCTCAGATGTGATGGGTTTGGCTTCCACCAATTGCAGTGCCCACAACATGCATGTCTCCTTCAGATGATCCATTCAGATCTTCAGAGCCCTTTCCTGTTCAGCATGGCTTCTTTGGTTGCAATCCCCCCTCACTATGTCAGCTTGAGGGGCAGTATGTCTTATGTACTTAGATGTTATTATATTCAGTCCTGGCCTGTGTTTTTCCAGGCACATTATGTATCTGGGATCCATTCTATTATTTTCTAGCCCATTGATGCCAATGTATCATGTATCATGTACTTTTAGCTCAATTCCACATTGTTGGACTCATCATTATTCTTTGTATGCAATTATCTCAGTGTGTATCGATATGCATCCCCTGCCTTATTTTAGATCATGTACTCCCACATAAAAGGAGGCTTTATCAGTTTAGTAGGTCTCTCCCCCTCCATTATTTGTTTGTCCTTGCATTGCTTCAGTTCTTTCTTTCTCTTTTTGACTCCCCTTTGGTGTCTCATGGAAGTGCAACCTGCAAGATATTTCGGTCATACGATTTGCTCCTAACACTCATACATTGGGGGGACAATCTGTTATCACCAAAAAATTATCATTTAGCCATTTCTAACTAGGTGGATCAAAATACACCATGTAGGATTAATTTGATCATAGTAAAATCACTATGGAAAATAGTTTAGTATATCACTTTTATTAGATTATTTTATGATTTAATTTTAAAAACCCATGAGAGTAAGTAGATAAATCATTATTTATTTAATTTTCTCTAGTAATAATTATTAAACCATTGTTTAAATAATTATTCTTTGCCACATTTGACTAAATCCCCTAGGAAAATAAATCACTATTTATTTATTATTTTGTATTGGAATAATTGTTAAATCATTATTTAATAATTATTTCAATTTTCACACCATTCTTAATCCTCGCGAAATAATTAATAAATCATTTTATTTGTTAATTATTTCTAAATAAAGATAGTAAACCATTTTAAATATGTTTTCCATCTCCAATAAATATAATAAAGTATTCCAAATGGTTAGATCTTGATTTTGTCAATATTATTTTATTATTCTCCATTTTTTAGATTAACTCAATACTTTGTTATAAATAGGAGTGTTTTCCATTCATTCTTCAACATGATCATTATCATCGTCACCATTATCATCTCTTTTCTTTTGAGCTCCCATTTGAGCTCTTCACATTGTTTGGGATTTTACATATAGAGAGAGAAGATCATTTATTGAAGCATCAAAGACATTAAAGGACCCATCCCATGGAGGGGGATTTTCATATCCTTTTTGTAGATCTCCTTCACTAGGTGTTTTTAATAAATAATTTATTTAATTAAAGTCTTTCCATTTGATTTATTGCATTGGATATCTTTACTGTTGTTCGCCATTCTAGATTGTATATGTCTTTGTTGCAGGTTTTTTCCATTTTTATTGCAGATCTAAATCGTAGGAAGCCATCAAATTGTTGTTAGGGTCACTTGTCACCTAGTGACTTAAGTGAAGTGATTTTGGTACACCTTTCAAGAAATTTCACACTAACAAAAGGCTCTATGAGAACTTGTAGCTGCAAGGGCATTTCAGCGGAGGCTAGAAGTCGTTCCATCCACTGATAGTTATCACAACTTCTGACATGTTTCTTAATATCCTTAAAAAGGGATAGCCAATAGTAAACTTGATGAAGTATATTCTAGGTAATTCTCTTATCTGAAAAATTACCACCACAAGGTTCATTATGACAAGCTTCTACAATTTATAACATTTTATCTTCTCTTACACATATTTTGATAGCAAAATCATGTCTTGTGTAGAAAATATTTCCTTTAATCTGAGAATATCTAGCAGTCTATTTGAATATCTTTTTCTTTTCTTTTGATGTGAAATGGGATGGTAACTTTGTCGAAGATAAGTAATTTTCCACATCAACAAATCATGGAGTTTTAATAGATATAACGGACACATGTTCATGTAGAAAAGTATCAGGCACATGACCAATCTCACTAGGGTTATTTAGGCACAATAGAAAGTTTGCCACTTGATTTTTCCTTCTAAGACTATATATGACAATGATATTGAACTCCTGCAATGATAATAACCACCTTGTTATTATACTTTTAGTAATGGGTTTATTCAATAAATACCTAATGGTGGAATGGTTTGTGTGGAAGTTGTTAACTGCATGCATAACTGCCAACATTTTGTTCTCAGTATAGTATAATTGAGCTTAACAAGAGTTAGTTTTTTACTAATAAAATAAATGGCATAAGTCTTCAGCTTCTCCTTTTGACTAATGCTTCCCCTATTGTTGTATCAGATGCATCTGTGGAGATATGAAATAGCAAAGTCCAATTTGACCCTCTTAACATTGGTGAGTTTTTATTTAAGTTTCTCAAAAGCAATTTGGTAATTAGCATTCCGATAAAATTCAAATATCTAGCAAGAAATTTGAACAATGGCAGGGCTATTTTTCTGAATTTTTCTATGAACCAACGATAATACCCTTCATAACCTAGGAAACTTCTCACTTCTCTTTAATTCATTCATGGAACTAGTAATTTATCATTGATTTTCAATCTTGGCTAGATTCTACTATCATCCTGCATCATATATATAATATATATATATATATATATATATATATATATATATATATATATATATATATATATATAATGTGCCTGTATAATCCCTTTTGTTAATAGCCTGAAACATTTCTCCTTTCTAAGGGATAAGTTGATTTCTATGCATATTTTTAGAACTTTTTTTCTAGGTTACTCAAAGATTCTTCAAAATTAATTCCATAAATAGAAAAATCATCCATATAGATTTCAACACATTCATGTATTGAATTAGGAATATGGCCAAGTCTGCTCTTTGAAATCTAGAGAGTGCATTACAAAAATCAAAGGTTAATACCTTATAGGCATATGTTCTTCAAGGACACATAAAAGTAGTTTTGTCCTAATTCTCCAAAGTTATTTTGATTTGATTATAGCCACTAAATCCATCCAAGAAGGAAAACTATTTTATCTGTGCTAGGGCATCTAGGACTTGATTAATGAATGATAATGTAAAATTATATTTGAGAGAAGCTTTATTTAATTCTCTATAATCAACACAGACTTGCCATTTCCCAATATTTTAAGGAACTACAACTAAAGGAGAAACCCATTGACTGTCGAAGATAGGGTAGATAGAATAGACATTTAATATCTTGTTGAGTTCTTCCTCCACTATACCCTCTGATAATGGATTCATTTGTCGTTGAGGTTGTCTAGTAGATTTTGCAAGTTCATCAGCATATATATAATAAATGTATGTGCTAGATGAATTCCTTGCATATCTATGTAATCCCAAGCAAATGACTTAGAATATTTCTTTAACACTTGAATCAATTGGTTTTCCTAAGATGCTTCTA
This sequence comes from Pinus taeda, assembly GCA_000404065.3. Taxonomy (NCBI): domain Eukaryota; kingdom Viridiplantae; phylum Streptophyta; class Pinopsida; order Pinales; family Pinaceae; genus Pinus; species Pinus taeda. The sequence continues at coordinate 18,981 of APFE031366388.1, forward strand.
ATGTTGAAGTGATATTTTATCTGAATTTTTCATTGAGTTTAAAATAAAAATAGCTAGAGATAAAGATTGTAAAGAATTTGTTGTACAATCTTCCTTGAAATTTTGTTCTAACAAATGATTTGTAGCCACATACTCAGTTGCTTTTAGTTGTTGTGCAATATCTATATTAGAAATGAAATAATCTAGTGCTTGCATTTTTTGCATCACTTAAATCAATAAATTGATTAATAGTGGATATAGGTAGAATTTTAAGTGAATGTAGTATTTCACAATTATTCATATTGTAGAATATTCTACAACATAGGTTGAATTAATTCTTCCACTAATTTTGTTTCTTCAAGCCATGGTAATTATTCTAATTCATTGAGTGACTTAGTAGAGGGATATAATGTAATTTGTTCACTTTCACTTCCCTTTGAAATTGTCATTTTTACTGATCTATAAATAATGAATGCATCAACTGTAGCCTACTATGGTCTTTCAAGGGTGAGGGGATGTCCACCCTATTAGGGCCTAAATCTACCTTAGGCTGGGAAAGGCAGAATCTAGGGTAACATCAAACCATGTTTAACCTGGTAGCTAGCCCTACCAGGTCGGGAGAGGGCTCTCTCCTTGTTAATCTCAGAAGAATATTGTCAATAAAGCTTGAGATGACTAATATAAAGATTGATTTTAGGCTAGGTATATGCTCAGAGGATTTTGATTGGATTTAATTTTGTTTGGAAGGCTCAAATGTGAAAGGCAGATTTGGGTCCGGGGAATGGACACAGTCTTGCAGAGATCTCTATGGGGCGAGGTAGGAAAATTGCTTAGTACTTAAAATTGAGTGAGATGAAGAGATTTTAGACTGGTGAGGAGTTGAAGAGGGCATGAAAGTCTCAGGGATCCTCTTCAAACAGCTGAAAACATAAATAACTAAACAAATGCTAGGTAGAGCACTGCAATATCAATGAATTCTACCTTTATCCTTGTTTCATTAAGTTAAGATGAACAAAGAGAGATGATGGCATACATAAACACATGTAAACTTCTAATTATATAAGGAAAAACAATACCAAATCAAGTTTCCACAAGAATCCCACAAAGTGCAGCAAACCCTGGTCTATTCCTTTGCCAAACTGCAAAGATGAATGTACAATGCTGCTCAAAAGCTTTCACAAGAGTCCAACCTTGACAAATGACTGAAAAAGTATTAGATATAGACAAAAAACAGCTAATGCTAGGCTTTAGGAGTCACCTTCATGAGTTTAGAAGTTGTTCCAACAAAATCTAAACTAAGAACTGAAAAGTAGGTAGTGGAACAGCTTGCCTCTAAAACCTAGGAAACTGATTCATTCAGTTGCAAACTACCTTTTCATGATGAATCTGCCTCTGACTGAAAATTTAACATATTTACATCAAAATACATCAAGTTACATAAAATTTCATCATGAGTTTGACTATCAGAGAGAGAAAAGTCAAAATGAGAAAAAAACTAGGTGAAAAACAGAGTTTTTTGGCTAAAATGACAAAATTTCATCCTGTGCGCTGCGCTACTTTGGAGTTGATTTTGGAGGCCTTTCCTTGCACCAAATTTTCTTCAAGTGGGCTTTTTGGAAAGGTCTGCCTCTCTACTTTCCAAAACAAGTGGAATTTCTGAATTTGGACTCCATTTTCCCCTTCCAAAATAAGTTCTCCCAACACTGCTTCCTATGTGGCCAAAATGGGGGCAGAAAAGTCATTTTTGAGGTGTTTTTGACCCGTTTGGAAGCTCAAAACTTATCAAAATTTCTTGGCCATGTGAGGGCATTCATATTTTTCCATGAGGAATCCAAAATGCTGAGTTTTCCTCGAAAGGAGGTCCCTAACAAAAGCGCATGCTAGTTGGCATGGCGCACCAGGGAAAAAAACCTGTTTTTTAGGCCAAAAATTCAAAATTTGCAAAAAGTTTAGAGTGTCCTTCATTAAGTGCTATGTTGGGCTAAGGAAGCCTCAGCCAAGATCTAGAGTCTATCTTGATCTTTTCTCTTCTTCAATGCTTTCTTCAACTTGGCCTTCAAAATCCTGATTCTTGCTTTGCACACTTTGTTTCTCACCAAGTAGTGGTAGGCCATGTGCCTCAACATCTTTTTCTCTTTTTTGGCCTTCTCTAGCATCTTTTCCAAGTGCATATTTTCCCTCTCAAGCCAAGATTCATGATCAGCTTCAATTTCTTGTTCAAGTGGTGTCAACTTGACTTTCCTCCTCTTGGCAGCTTTCCGGTTTTCTCTTATGTTTTGGAGCTCCATGATGGTTTGCTGATCCTCTAATTGCTTGTTCCTTTGCTCCAGATAGTTGATTATCGACTTGGCTCTTTTCAGGTTGAGAGACAAACCATGAATGTCATCTTGTTTCTCCTGAATGATCTCCTTAATCTTTGAGCTTTGGGAGCCCAAATCAGTGTCATCATCCTGAATGAGAATGAAATCTCTCTCTTGACCTTCTGAAGGCCCCTCATCATGCAATGGTTGCTTACCCTTGTCCTGTACCTATTTTGTTGTTGAAGGAAATGAGACCCCTTCCACCTCGGGTGGAGATAGTACTCGTTTCGCTGCTGCAAGCAATCTCCTAGTGTCCTTTTGGTATGTGGCAAACATTGGCACACTGGTGGTTTGAGTCTTATGCACCTCTTGCCGATGTGAAGGCTCTCCCGCCTCATGAAAAACTGGTGGGGGTACTTGAGAGCCTGTGAAGAGCTCATGTGAAATGAAATCCTCCCATGAAAGATTCAGTAAACTAAGCTGATGCAAAACCACAATTTGATTAGTGCAAAGTGATAGATGCTATTATACTGCTGATGAGGAGGCTTCCTTTGAACCAATGTGGTCATCTTCTCAATATTCCGGTAAATGAAATAGGGGAGGTTCATCATCCTCACCCTAGTGAAATGCATTAACAATCTGATGTGGTAGGCATACAGGCGAAAAAACCTGCCTGCATAGCTGAAATATTTAATTATGAGTTTCATTAATGGAGCATATGTGTCTTGAAGGTACTTGAAAGGGAAAACTCTATTAAGCTGCCTCTGAAAACCAACCTTGATATAAGGCTCATAATGATCTCTGTCTACCAGCTGCCCCTTATTCCACTACTCACCTACATTCGGAATACCGGTTGCTTGAGCTATAGTCTCAGGTGTCAAGGTGAATGTCACACCTGCCAAATTGACTTGGCCATTGTGAAGATGGAGTACAAATAGTCTGGCAAGCTCATGGTGGTATTTGAATCTTTCCACCATCTCACAAAATTGTTAACAAGATTGATGTTGGAAGCATGTGAAAGCATGAGGACAAGCCAACAGCTCAAGAAGTGAAGTAGGCTCCTCCCGGTTATGTTTTCCACTCTTGTGAGGTCTCCTTGGTACATGAATTTCTCTGGAAGAGTCACTGACTGTTTCTTCATTTCTGTCATAAGAAGAATCTGACTCCATGTTTTCCAATGCTTGATTTTACTTAGATGAGTATCAAGATATTTTATAGTGTCAATGGGTATTTGCTGCTAAAAAGAAAGGGTTTAATGATAAGGACTATGGAGGGACTGTGTATGAGGGATTGGGGATGCTGCTGGTAGGGTTTTTGGGGAATAGAAGGGTTTGGGATAAGTGAAGGTAGGGATTAAGGTTAGTAGTTTTAGGGATGTGGGGAATAGGGAATGGGTAAGTATGAATGAAAAGGGAGGGAGAAAATGAAGTGAGGGAATGAAAATGATAGGGGTAGGATTTAGCAGCAAAAACAACAATTTGTAAACCCTAGGCAGTGTTTTTTCAACAAACAATGCAAAGAACTAGGGTTTAAATTTTTCCCTATTGAATCACCATGAATACTGAAGCAAACTCATGCATTGAGCATATGGGAGTGTGAACTTACTTGTGCAATGAGGAATTTACAATTTGAGAGCCTTTGGAGGAAGATGTGAATGATTTCGGGCCTTGTAGACTGGTGCGTCGTGCCTCTCTGGTGCATCGCGCCAGTTATAAATTACAACGTGGAAAGGGATTTGTGTGCACCGCGCCTTGACCCAGGTGCGTCGTGCTTCAAACTTTCACTGTTTTGAATGGAAAATCGCTCTCTTGGCTTTGAAAACACAAATGTACTTGCTCTCCTTCACTTTTGGACACAAATGAGCCTCCTTTGTCATGAAAACACTTTATATAGCAATGGCTTTAATTTTTCACTAAGGAAAACCCACTTTGCTAATGTTTATCTTTTCAATTGCTATTTTAAAACTCTGTTTTGGTAGTTTGAGTTGCTTTTTTGCCTTTATGGACTAAATGCTTTGACTTTTTGATTCTTTTGCAGGGGCTGGAATGTAGAAGCTTGGAAAAGTGACCAGTGTTGCATCTTGAAATTATTACATATAGGAAAAATGAAATTACATAAATTTTTATACATAAAACATAAAAAACTATGTTTTTCATGTGATTATTGAAATTTTTGTTGCTGAGACTTTATTTGACCTCCTCATGTGCACGTTGACCATTATTGAGCTTTTACAAGACCTTATGGACAAACCCTACACCTAATGAGACTTAAAACCTAAAAATGACTTTTTGCAGATGTAAAGACAAAATTGACTGTAAATGACCTGAAAATGGGCCAGCATGTAAAGATCATGAGGGAAAAATTTATAAAATTCCACTACCATCAGTTGATCCATGATCCTAATGGAATGTAGATGATCGGATGAGACACTTAAAATGCAATGCAACAAGAGAATTTTGATCACTCATGGAGGGATGAAGATACCAACACTAACATTGGCTCCAATGGGGATGGTAGCTCCTTGGAGGTGCCAAGAACTACAGATCTATGGGAAAGCAGGCAGTGCCTTCGTCCATTGGGCTATGGAGTAAATAACTTCGACAAACCAAAACCAATATCTTGAATCAATTTCAGGACTGAAATCTGACTCAAAACTGACTCAATTTCAAGACTGAAATCGACTGAAAACTAACTTAAGTAATCCAAACGAAAACTAAAATCAGACCTTCAGTTTTATAGCCTTCACTTCGAGTCCCAAACTGAATGAATGATGACAGTACACACTTGCAGTGAATAAAATAAACCGGTATGTACAATGATACATATGACAGCAGAAAACATTTCAAAAATAGTATCGTTTGAGTAGCCGACCGTTGACCGACCCACCTGGACAATCTTCTCTGCTCATTTCTTTCAGCAGGAAAGCATTTTGGCCCTGATATGTAGCAATTTTGAATGGACCTTTCCATAGATTCTCAAACTTGACATGCTTACCTTTGTCTTCGTTTCAGCACTATGTCTTCTATTTGAAACTTGTCCACCTTTGCCTTTCGATCATATATTTTCTTGATTCTCTCTTGCAACTTGAAAGTATTATGAAAAACCTCCTCTCTAGTCTACTGTAAATGGATCATTTGATTGATTATTCACTGCAAATGATCATCCTCGCTGCCAGCTTCCTGCAGAAGTTTAACCACCGGAACTACGAGAGAGGTCGGGAATACCGTGTCAACACCATACACGAGCTCGAAAGGGGACATGCCTATAGATTTCTTTTGACTTACTTTGTCTGCCCAAAGTGCATTAACAAGCTTTTTGTGCCAACTCTTCTTGTTCGTTTCCAACAGCTTTTTGATAATATTGACCAATGATTTATTTGAGGATTCTGCCAATCCATTACCTTGTGGATAATATGTAGTTGAGTGCCCCAAGGCAATTTGATATTTATTGCAAAAGTCAATCATTCTTTTAGATTTAAAAGCTACTGCATTATCAATGATCAGCTTGTTTGGACAGCCAAAATGGGATAAAATATTGTTTTCAAGAAATTGAATGATTACCAAATCAGTGGCCTGCCTAGTGGGAATCGCCTCAATCCATTTAGTGAAATAGTTTGTCGTTGTGAGGATCCACTTGTGCTGTGTTGAAGAAGTAGGATGGATCTCACCAATGAAGTCCAAACCCCACTGCTGAAATGGAGCACTTACTTCAACCAGTTTAAGTGGCAAAGGTTGTAATTTTCTCTTACCTTGAAAAATCTGACATTCGTGGCAGTTTGTAACAGTTTTGTACACATCAGCAAAGAGAGTTGGCCAATAATATCCCGCTCTCAAAATTTTATTGGATGTTGTCTTCCAAAATAGATGACCTCCGCAATCTCCCTTGTGAAAGTCTTCCATGACCTGTTTTGCTTCTTCTTCAACCAAACAATTGAGCAGGACACCACCAGGATCTTTCCAATAGAGTGCATTATTCATTATACAAAACTTCGCAGCCTTTAATTTTAGGGTCCTACTTTTGTTCTTAGCCATTCTGGGTGGCAGTGAAAGATGTTGGAGCACATAAACAATGTTCGAATACCAAGGAGAAAGAAGAAAATTTTCTGATACCTGAATAGGTGAACTTTCTTCATCTTCTTCGGACATAGCAGTAATGAGATTAATGTCCAAGGCATGCAAATTTGACTCCACCATTAGCTTGGCCAGCCCCTGTCCTTTGATAAGCTTTGTTGGTTTGATATTCACGTCATATTCTAACAAAGCGACGATCCATTTCCCTTGTCTCCCTTCCAGATCTGTTTGCACTAAGACATCTTTAACGACAACGTTAGGGACATAAGCAAGGATGTGAGAATGCATAATATAGACTCGAAAATCTTTCAATGCCTTTACCAAAGCAAGAGCTTGCTTTTCAATAATATTATACTTTAAAGTTGCATCCCTTATGGTTTTGCTGAAAAAAGCAATTGGTTTCTCAAACTGGTCTCTTTTTTGCATTAAGGCCGTTGCCATAGTATGATCTGAAGCAAATGAAAACAAAATGAAACCTTGGGAATAATCCAGGTTGATCAAAACCGGAGCTGAAGAAAGGGCCAACTTTACCAAAATGAAAGACTTAATTGCTTCCTCGGTCCACTTCACTACACTATCTTTCTTTAGCATGTTTGTGATTTCCCTTAAGTGTTCTGCAAGATTGGGCACAAAACGATGTAAGAAATTCATCTTACCGTTGAATGCTTGGATCTCCTTTTTACTTCATGGAAAACCAATTTTTGAATGGCTTCCACTCGAGCTGGATCGATGCGAATGCCCTCCTTGGATATGATATGACCGAGAAGCTTGCCTTCGTCCATGGAAAACAAGCTCTTCTTTGGATTGAGAGATATACCATACTTTCTACATCGTTGAAATACAATCTTCAAGTAATAAAGGTGCTCTTCATCTGAATTAGAAAAAATGTCAAATCATCAAGGTAAACAACTAAAAATACATCCTTTTCATTAGCAAATGCAATATCCATAGCCCGCTGAAAGGTCGCACCAGCATTATTTAATCTGAACGGCATCTTGGCATAATGGAAAGTTCCCCACGGAGTGGTGAATGTTGTTTTGTCCCTGTCATCCTCATGGACCAGAATTTGGTTATAACTGGAATACCCATCAAGTAGCGACATGCGGGATGCTCCAACTACTCTTTGAAGTATGTGATCCATCTTGGGCAATGGATAGCTATTTTTCAAAGATACTTTATTCAGATTTCTGAAATCAATACATAATCGAATCTCACTTGTTTTCTTGCGCACGAGCACCAAATTAGAAATCCAATCTAAAAATCTTATGGGGATGATTATATCAGCTTTGTACAATCAATTCACTTCCTTCTCTATTGAGGGCAGCAGCTTTGGATTTATCCTTCTTAGCTTCTGTCGGAATGGCTTTTGATTTGGCTTGATCGGAATTATGTGCTGAATTATGCTATTATCATATGCCTTCAAATCTGAATAGTCCCATGCAAATACATCAGTAAATGAGGATGATAAACTGATGTACTTTGCTTTTACCTGTGGAGGCAATGCCTTTGATAACTTCACCATTTTAGGATTTTCTGCTAATCCAATGTTCACATCCTCAACTCCTTTCTTGGTTGGCAGCAAGCTCGATTTTTGGGCTACATCATCTTGATCAAACAACTCCTCTAAAGGTATTAGACCTTTAGAAATGACATTGTCCTTCAACTGCAAAAGTTCCATCTGATTTACTTCCATATCTGCTTCACCATCATCATGCTCCCCATCTATAGAAGTGTCTTTGAACTTGCCTTCATTTTGCAGAAATTCTTTGATCTCTTTATCATCTTGAAACACTTGCCAATACCTTCAATTATCAGGGACATCTGGGCGATGTTTGACATGAATTTCAAACTTATTGTTTGAATTCATCAGAATTTTCAAATTATTTGTTGTCGTTGCAAGTGAATCTGTAATAAAATTCTGTACATGAGGGCACATGTCAAAGTGTAATCCGTAAACAATCTCAAGATATCTAATACTGCATTGTGGTATGCCCACATTTGAGGATGCTTAGCTTGGTATTCACTTTTCACTTGCTTGATAACTAACTCGGAGTCGCCATACACTGAAATTCTTTTAGCATTTAACTTTTTAAGGATTTTCAAACCAGCGATTAAAGCCTCATTATTTGAACAATCAAAAGCCAATTTATACGAACAAACCCTTACATTAATTCGCACTTTGTTTGGTGAAAAAACAGGGCTGCATATCCAAATGCCAATTCCAGCGCCTTCCTTTCCTACTGCACCATCAAAATCCATGCTCCACAAACCGGCTTCGCCCTCTTCCAAATGCTGAAATTTTGTTTGCTCTTCTACTTTTTCTTGTTGTCCATCAATATTTTGTTGTTGTTGGAAGGCTGATTTCTCAATGGTACTATCAAGCCTTTGTCTTTCTTGCTTTAGTACATCTCTGAAATTTTCAGTGATTTCTGGAATATCTTCTACTTCAACTAATTGGCTATTTACATCATTAAAACTATCAGAATATAGAACAAATGATTCTAAATCAGTATGTACATAGTTGATTGGATGATTTACTAGTTTCTCCTTGCTAGTGATCATGTACTTCATCTTTTGCTCCCAACATAATTTCCTTAACTGACCAAACACGGGAATATTAGCATAGGAGAAATCAAGCTGCAATGTCCCTTTAAGTTTTGCTCCCCAAGATCTGGAAAGAAGCATGCCAAATCTAGGAGGAATATGAACCACTATCACATCCATCAAAACATTTTTTCGCTGGAATCTGATCCAAACTGACAACCAAATCTTTAATAAGACCAATGCATCTTACTCTACCAGAATCAAATGAATAAAGGTCATGATACTTTCCAGTGATGTCCGAACCCAATTTCTCCATGATTGCCTTAGGCATGAGATTATGAGAGGCTCCTGAATCAAACATAGCGTTATGAAATACATAATCATGCAACCTAAGGCTGATGTAAAAAGGAGCTACATCACTATCCTGAGACTGACCTTCTAATGCTGGACCAAAGATCAGCTCAGGTTGGTCATCCTCCACGTTTACCATATCAGATAACGGATCTAAATTCAAAATCTTTGACACATGACCTTTATAGCTGCTATTTTTCATCAACTCAGTCAAAGGTATAGACACTTTTAACTTAGCAATTTCATTTTCTAAGCTAGAAACTGAAGTTTTCTCTACCTCTTTGACTGAAGCATCATTCTTTTCAGTTTTCTCCTTTGATATACTTGGCTGATTTGATCTTTCATTTGCTGATTGTGTTTTGCTAGTGGTAGGATTAGTTGTCTCCTTTCCCTTTTTTTGCACAATGGGAGAATCATTCTTTGGCGGTGTCACCTCCTTCCTGATCTTCTGAATTGGATTAATGGGTACCTCTCTACTCCTGAGTGAATATTGTGACTGCTAGGTTGTCAAAGCATTCATGTATCCCCTCTAATATTCATCAGACTCTTCTTCAAGAATTGTTTCGTTTGCCAAGATGAAATCTTCATCCCTTTGTGCAGATGGGCTTTCTGAATACTCCTCATCTTCTATGATATCAATGGGCAGATCATTAGGGGTAAAGAAATGATTCTCCTCTCCAATTATGTTCTCCTCATCATTTGATTCTGGACCATGTACAAAATTCTACTGTAAGGGTGTCTTCACCTGCTGCTGTGTCGCTTGCTCTTGCGCTCTTTGTTCTCGTTGCTTGATTATGAATTATGGTTGTTGCTGACCACGAAAATTTGGATTTATGACGTGTTTCAGGCTTATCAGCAATTGTAAACCTATCAAACATCTTCTCGATCTTGCGAAGCAAATGATCTAAGGAAGAACCTTCTTCCTTTATGGTTACCTTCTTTTCAGCCTTTGCTCTAGCTCTCTTGGCAAGCAAATTTGCTTCAACGCTGACTGCAATTTTATGCATGTCTTCCAAAGTGGTTGGATCTCTTTCTCTCAATTGATAGGCCATATCAGGATCGAAACCATTAGGAAACTTAATCAAAGCCAGCCCCATAGGTGGCTTTATATCAGCAGGAATTGCATTGTAAATAAATTGAATCTAATACAATAATCTTGGAAACTCTCACCAACATTCCTCTTAATGTTCTCATATTCATAAAGAATTTGAAGAGGATTCTTCTTTACCTCCCAACGATCCAAAAATTGTCTTTGAAGTACTTCCAATGAATTGATTGTTCTAGCCGGCAATGCTTTAAACCAGTTTCTGACCTCACCTCCAAAAGTTTGCACAAACAATCTCATTGTTACATTATCTGCATCGATCTTGTGGAGATCAAAGAAATCACTCATTCAATCAACATGTTGCTAAGTTGTGATACCTTGAGGGGTACCATCAAACAATGTAATTTTGCTTTGATAATCGGCGGGCATGGCATCCAAATTTTGTGGCAGAACGAGAGGTGCATATCTAGCAGCCATTGCTCGAGGTGGATTTACGACTGGCCTTGGGGATGTAGGAGGGGTTGGAGAAACTGATGTGGCCGGTGTATGAGGTGTTGAAGGGGGTGAAGAAATTTTTGATGTTTGAGGTGTAGAAGGAGTGGATGGAGGGGAAAACACTGCAGATTTCTGATCAGAGATGGAAGGCTGCATGGGAATGGTGGGTATAAAAGGAGTTTCAATAAGAATATCTAAACTAGATGCAATAACAAATGAACCAAGAGTTGCAGATGTGGGTTCTAAGAATTCGGGAATGTTTGTAGCCACAATGGAAGTTTGAAGATTCAAGGTATAATTGTCAATTGATCTATTGGCCTTTTCAGTTTCAAGATCTTTGACAAACTCTAGATTTAGGACAGTAGAACCAATAGCACTTTCAGACTTAGTTTCAAACAATGATAAATCAAAATGTTCGTCAAACTCAAGATCTTCAAGATATTCAAATACAACCGGGCATGAATGAGATCTAAACACAGGAATCACAGAACTTTCTTGACAGAGAATTCTCGGAATAAGATTTGGGTTTTCATACATAGGAGGTGGCTCAAGATCAGGATTTGCTCTGGTGTATCTTCTGGAAGCTAGTGTGTTGAATTATTCCCAAAAATCAAATGGACATCAACTTGTTCAGCCTATCAAATTCTAAACTCATCATACAAAAGTCTAGAATTATCTGATGTACTGGGGAAATTTGCAAGTCATATGTTCAGTTTATAAGACTAGACCGGAGATTGACTAAAGCATATTTTATCTACTTATGCACTCGCAAAGAAATGTGCAGTTCGAAGGCTACCAGGCATAACTTCAGCCTCCGTCTGTAGTTTATAAAACAAAGAACACTAACAAACAAATAAGTTTTCCTCAGTATGGTCGCCAATATGTTAGGGCCTAAATCTACCTCAGGCTGAGAAAGGCAGAATCTAGGGTAACATCAAACCACACTTAACCTGGTAGCTAGCCCTACCAGATCGGGAGAGGGCTCTCTCCTTGTCAATCTCAAAAGAATATTGTCAATAAAGCTTGAGATGACTAATGTAAAGACTAATTTTATGCTAGGTATATGGTTAGAGGAATTTGATGGAATTTAATTTTGTTTTGCTGGCTCAAATGTAAAAGGCAGATTTGGGTCTGAGGAATGGACACAATCTTGCAGAGCTATGGGGCGAGGTAGGAAAATGGCTTAGTACTTCAAATTGAGTGAGATGGAGAGATTTTAGACTGGTGAGGAGTTGAAAAGGGCATGAAAGTCTCAAGGATCCTCTTCAAACAGTTGAAAACATAAATAACTAAACAAACCCTAGGTAGATCACTGCAATATCAATGAATTCTACCTTTATCCTTGTTTCATTTAGTTAAGACGAACAAAGAGAGATGATGGCATACATAAACACATGTAAACTTGTAATTACAGAAGGAAAATCAATACCAAATCAAGTTGCCACAAGAATCCCACAAAGTGTCACAAACCCTGGTCTATTCCTTTGTCAAACTGCAGAGATGAATGTACAATGCTGCTCAAAAGCTTTCACAAGAGTCCAACCTTGACAAATGACTGAAAAAGTACTAGATATAGACAAAAAACAACTCATGCTAGGCTTTAGGAGTCAAATTCATGAGTTTAGGAGCTATTCCAACAAAATCTAAACTAAGAACAAAAAAGTAGGCAGTGGAACAACTTGCCTCTAAAATCTAGGAAACTTATTCATTTAGTTGCAAACTACCTTTTCATGATGAATCTACCTCTATGAGTGAAAATTTAACATATTTACATCAAATTACATCAAATTACATCATGAGTTTGACTATTAGAGAGAGAAAAGTCAAACTGAGTAAAAAAACTAGGTGAAAAACAGAGTTTTTTGCCAAAATGACAAAATTTCATCTTGTGCGTCGCGCTCCTGTCCTTGTGTGCTGCGTTACTTTGGAGCTGATTTTGGAGGCCTTTTCGTGCACCAAATTTACTCCAAGTGGGCTTGTTGGAAAGTTCTGACTATCTACAGTCTAGAACAAGTGGAATTTCTAAATTTGGTCTCCATTTGCCCCTCCAAAAATGAGTTCTCCCAAAACTGCTTCCTGTGTGGCCAAAAAGGAGCAGAAATGTCATTTTTGAGGTGTTTTTGACCCTTTTGGAAGCTCAAAACTTATCAAAATTTCTTGGTCATGTGACGGCATTCATATTTTTCCATGAGGAATCCAAAAATACTGAGTTTTCCTTGAAAGGAGGTCCCTGGCAAAAGCGCGCGTTAGGTGGCGGCGCGCACTAGGCAAAAAAATCTGTTTTAGGCCAAAAATTCAAAATTTGCAAAAGGTTACCCAAATTTCTTGAAATTTGGGGCGCGTGTCCTTCATTAAGTGTTGTGTTGGGCTAAGGAAGCCTCAGCCAAGATCTGGAATCTATCTTTCTCTTTTCTGTTCTTCAATGCTTTCTTCAACTTGGCCTTCAAAATCCTAATTCTTGCTTTGCACACCTTGTTTCTCACCAAGTAGTGGTAGGCCATGTGCCTCAACATCTTTTGCTCTCTGTTGGCCTTATCTAGCATCTTTTCCAAGTGCATATTTGCCCTCTCAAGCCAAGATTCATGATCAGCTTCAATTTCTTATTCAAGTGGTGTCAACTTGACTTTCCTCCTCTTGGCAGCTTATCGGTTTTCTCTTATGTTTTGGAGCTCCATGATGGTTTGTTGATCCTCTAACGGTTTGTTCCTTTGCTCCAGATAGTTGATTATCCACTTGGCTCTTTCCAAGTTGAGATACAAATCATGAATGTCATCTTGCTGCTCCTAAATGATCTCCTTGAGCTTTGAGCTTTGGGAGCCGAAATCAGTATCATTATCTTGAATGAGAATGAAATCTCTCTCTTGACCTTCTGAAGGCCTCTCATCATGCAATGGCTGCTTACCCTTGTCCTGTACCTACTTTTTTGTTGAAGGAAATGAGACCCCTTCCACCTCGGGTGGAGATAGTACACGTTTCACTGCTGCAAACAATCTCCTAGTGCCCTTTTGGTATGTGACAAACACTGGCACACTGGTGGTTTGAGTCTCATGCACCTCTTGCCGATGTGAAGGCTCTCCTGCCTCATGAAAAACTGGTGGGGGTACTTGAGAGCCTGTGAAGTCCTCATGTGAAATGAAATCCTCCCATGAAACATTCAGTAAACTAAGCTGATGCAAAACCACAATTTTGATTAGTGCAAAGTGTTAGAGACTGTTATACTATTGATGAGGAGGCTTCCTTTGAACCAATGTGGTCATCTTCTCAATATTCCGGCAAATGAAATAGGGGAGGTTTATCATCCTCACCCTAGTGAAATGCATTAATAATCTGATGTGGTAGGCATATAAGCGAGAAAATCTGCCTTCACAGCTAAAATATTTAATTATGAGCTTCATTAATGGAACATATGTATCCTGAAGATACCTAAAAGGGAAAACTCTACTAATCTGCCTCCGAAAACCTGCCTTGATATAAGGCTCATAATGATCTTTTTCTACCAGCTGCCCCTTATTCCACTGCTCACCTATATTCAGAATATCGGTTGCTTGAGCTATAGTCTCAGGTGTCAAGGTGAATGTCACACCTGTCAAATTGACTTGGCCGTTGTGAAGATGGAGTACAAATAGTCTGGCAAGCTCATGGTGGTATTTGACTCTTTCCACCATCTCACAAAATTGGTAACAAGATTGATGTTGGAAGCATGTGAAAGCAAGAGGACAAGCCAATAGCTCAACAAGTGAAGTAGGCTCCTCCTAGTTATGTTTTCTACTCTTGTGAGGTCTCCTTGGTGCATGAATTAAATGCTTTGATGGACTAAATGCTTTGACTTTTTGATTATTTTGCAGGGGCTGGAATGCAGGAGCTTGGCAAAGTGACCAGGGCTGCATCTTGAAATTATTACATATAGGAAAAAATGAAATTACATAAAATTTTATACATAAAACATAAAAAAAACTCTGTTTTTCCTCAAAACAGAGTTTTGAGGAAAAATCAATCACTGAGCATGTGATTATTGAAATTTTTGTTGCTGAGACTTTATTTGACCTCCTCATGCACCTGCTGACCATTATTGAGCTTTTACAAGACCTTATGGACAAACCCTAGACCTAATGAGACCTAAAACCTAAAAATGACTTTTTGCAGATGTAAAGACAAAAATGACTGTAAATGACCTGAAAATGGGCTAGTAGGTAAAGATCATGAGGGAAAAAATTATAAAATGCCACTACCATCAGATGATCTATGATCCTAATGGAATGCAGATGATCGGATGAGACACCTAAAATGCAATGCAACAAGAGAATTTTGACCACTGATGGAGGGATGAAGATACCGACACTAACACACCCTAATTAGATTTAGGTTGTAGAACTAAACAATCTACTCGATATTCCAAGGAATTGAAGGAGACTGTAAGATCTTCAATATCCTCTGGTTTTATTCTTGATCTATCAACTAATTCAATAATTGTAGGTATTGATCAAATATTATATAAATTTAAACATTGCATTGTATCCATCGTCATTACATCAATAACTACACCTAAGTCAATTAATGTATTTGGAATTGTAATTTTGCCAATAATAATTGTTACCATAGGTATTCTAGGATCAACATATTTTTAAGTTTCAATTGTTTTTGACATTAGGCTAGCCAAGTTTTCAATAACATGAATTGTAGCCATATCTTTTTTTCTTCCACCAAATTTATTAAAACATGATTCCTTAATGTTTTTGCATAAACTAGCCTTTCCTTAATAGCTCACAATAAAAGTATTTAAACAAAAATATTCTTTAATTGTCTTAAGAAATCATGCCTAAGAGGGATCATTGGCTTTTCCATAATAAGCCTTTCGCAAAAAGGAAGTGATTTGGTTGCTAGCGATTAGTCTTGTTGAGCTTCTGTGTTTCTTCTATTATTATGGGATATTCCTTTTGTAAAACTTTTCCTGACCTTAAGTGGATATTTTCAATAGAGACCATTACATAGGTGGGAGGTGTTGCTTCTTCATGTTATATATAGGTTTTTCCATTTTGCTAATAGGATTTTCCATTGGCTAGACTGAGAGTTGTGTAGGTCTAGGTTGAGGTTGTTTAGATGGTAGCTGAAGTTATTGAGGTTGGGTTATTTTTGGTATAGGAATTTTTTGTTGAACATAAGGATTCAATGGTTGTTGGAATTGTTGAAAAAGAGGGGATTGTTGAGGGTGTGATCGCTGATAAGATTGTTGAGGGTTTGTAGATAGCGAAAAATGTACCGCCAACAATAAGGGGATCTTCCTAGTGAAAATTTCCAATTAGAACACACACTGTTTGGGATAGGATTCTCGTTTGGTATGTGGGTCCATCTATCACCATGTTTATTTATTTCTCTTGGGTTTCAGGTGAGAGATGTAACATGAAGGAAAGTATGAAATATTTGGTTAATGAGGATGAAATCAACCCACAATTGATAACTTCCAGAACTTGGCACAAGAATATAACAATAAAACAATAAGAACGAGTATGCCTCAAGAGGAGTCAATTAACTAAAACCATCTAAGACATACACAAATAAATTAGAAGTTAATTACAAATTAGTTGACAATAGGTTACTAGTGTAGCATGGAATGAAAGAGCAAAGGTTCAAGCAAACACATGAGCAATAAGCTATGAATTAGTTCATCAAAATATGACACATAAGAAAGCACACTTACACACACAATAGAAGTACTCGATAGTTGTTACAACCACCATGAAAGTGCACGAGAATCGATGCCACAAGTGAAGAGATTCTGATTGATAATGCTGCAAATCTAAGTACGTGTACTGCCGGTCCACCAAAATCCAATAATGAAAGACGAGTTGCTCATATAATCTCCAAGATAAACCCTTAACCTCACCACAATTCAAACTAAAATCTGCGAAGAGCAAGAGCACTCAAAGCTACCTAAGAGCTAACAACTATCTCAATGTTCCGAGACTCGAGTGCTAAAATCCCCATCCCCCTTTACTTTTGAAGGCATGGGATACGTTTATACAAATGGGAGGTGATCCTTCACCTTCCCCATGAATCTTCAAATCCCCATGACTTATTCAACTCCTAAGACCTTTTGATATTATTATTGACTCTCATATGACTTTTAGCATTTTTTATTTTCATCAAAAAATAATATGCGATAGCTTGGAGGGAATGTATTGTAATTTGGAAGATATTTTGTGGTACCTTGGCCAAACCTGTTATAACATACTTGGAAACTAGTCAGATACCCTTTTGTTGCTTTCCAACTCCCCCAAATCTTGACAATTCCCCAGCATGCAGTCTCAATGAAATGAAATTTTCCCAAGTTTCTATAAATATCTAATTGCAAGCAGATAAAATAGAATAGATATCACTGGAATTCTACTTCAGAGTACTCTGTGATTTGAATTTTTCTTTGGAAATGAGAATTTTCAGTTATGTGGAAGATGGCAATCAAAGGGTGAGCTTCTATGTTGAAAAGATGCCCATCTAAAGGGAGCATATCAATATCACCAAAAGCAAGTAAAAGTACGAGTCTTGCCAAAAAAATAAAGTCTCCATTTTACCTCTTCTCTCAAAGTAGCCAAAATTATTAGGAAAAAAACTATATTCTCTAGAAGCAACCTAATTATGGGACTCAAAAGTTTGAAATATTTTCCAACCCCATTCACGATACTTTTCATCCTCAGTTATGCGATGTAGCACAGCAACTCTACAGTCTCTCAGGATCTAAAGGACTATGATGATCATATATCTTATTATGACATCATCCAAGAAGGTTGATCTTTTGTTCCTCCTTTGTATGGAAATGGGCTATTTTAGGTGCAAGGCCAATGGTAGTAACACCATACATTTCATAACAAGTTTTGCAAGATCCTATGCAAGTTTTACATTTTCTAGGTCCTGAATAGTCACTAAGCCATGTTCCATTTCTCTCTGTTTTGTCAGGCCTCTGCTTGCCCACAATGCAAGTGTGCCTGGCTGGAAACACACCAGATGGTTCATTTTGGGATAGAAATGTTTATCACCTCCATTGAGTAGTTCTCCCACAAATATGAGTGCTTTCGGGAATGCCAACCCCTCACTGTTGAAGCCAGATTTTAATAAGATATTCATAATAGCTACCTCCACGAGATCCCAATTTGACACTTTCTCCATTAAAC
Source organism: Pinus taeda (assembly GCA_000404065.3). Taxonomy (NCBI): domain Eukaryota; kingdom Viridiplantae; phylum Streptophyta; class Pinopsida; order Pinales; family Pinaceae; genus Pinus; species Pinus taeda. Next base: position 36,928 of record APFE031366388.1, read on the forward strand.
TATCTAAGTTTATTATATATTAGAATTCTGAGAACTGTTACTTGAAATTGGGTTGCCATTTCAACTTCACAGGAATTTAGATCAAGCATTCCAACAATTTAAGTTTGAATAGATACTACTATATACCACTGTAGAGCATCCAATACAGGACTAAATGGTTGAATTGCAACAAAATTCACAACCTTTCCACAATGATAGGACCAAGGAAAAAATTCTGAATAGGTTCTATGCTTTGGCCAATTTCGTCATAATCCATGGACCTCGAATAATCTATACCTAGATTCAACATTTGGACCTTTTGCATAGCTCTCTTCAAAGAATTGTTCATTTGTATGAAAAAAATCTTGCAACTATAGTGCCATTGTACTAAAACAACCAATGACAGACTTGCAATATAAAATTGAACTACCAATATCAACAATTTTCTGAAATAAGCGTTCCCAATATGTCATTCCTTGCAATACTAGACCCTCTGAGTTCCTGAAGTTTGAGGAACCCCGTCAACGTGAGATTAGTAGACTAACAATCAAAGAATACTTGCACCTGCTTTTGCCAAGTTCTATGATTATGGATAGCTGCAATTTTCCTTTGAAAATAACCCAGAAAAGATTGGAAGTGCTTTATTAAGCCATCTTTCAAGAGATGAACTTTATAATATCTAGATGTAATTAGTAGATTTATGGCATCTTTCATTGGACTCGCGAAATCATTTGAGGATGTAAATGTTGCATTCAATGACAACAATTTCCTTAGAGCGCCTACTGTTGTCATCATTCCCATTACTAGAGTAACTGAATAATTCAAAGCGTTTCGCTTCTCCTCATGAGGAATTTTTCTTTGCGATATAGTGAAACGAGGACCACTTCTTTGTGATGTAGCGCAATGAGGACTATTCTTTGTAATGTAGTACATAATGAGGATTGCTTCTTTGCGATGTAGCGCCAAAAGCTCCTTTTCTGTGCGATGAGGACTACTTCTTTGTGATGTAGTACACAATGAGGACTGCTTCTTTGCGATGTAGCGCCAAAAGGCCCTTTTCTGTGCGATGAGGACTACTTTGTGATGTAGCACACAATGAGGACTGCTTCTTTGCGATCTAGCGCCAAAAGCTCCTTTTCTGTGCGACGAGGACTACTTCTTTGTGATGTAGTACACAATGAGGACTGCTTCTTTGCGATGTGGCGCCAAAAGCTCATTTTCTGTGCGATGAGGACTACTTCTTTGTGATGTGGCACACAATGAGGACTGCTTCTTTGCGATGTAGTGCCAAAAGCTCCTTTTCTGTGCGATGAGGACTACTTCTTTGTGATGTAGTACACAATGAGGACTGCTTCTTTGCGATGTAGCGCCAAAAGCTCCTTTTCTGTGCGATGAGGACTACTTCTTTGTCATGTAGCACAATGAAGACTGCTTCTTTGCGATGTAGCGCCAAAAGCTCCTTTTCTGTGCGGTGTATCACTACAATCCTTGCGATGGGGGCACAATTATCATCCATTCTTTGCGATGATTTTCTATTTAGTCTCTCTTCTTTGTGAGAAGTCACACTTAGTCTCATTTCTCTGCGATTGAGTCGCACTTAGCTTCCCTATCTTGTGATGTGTCGCAGTCTTAATTCTTCGTGACATAATCACATTCTCGTTCAATTCTTTGGGACATAGTGATATGAGGACTGCTCCTTGCGATTTCAATTTCGTATTTTCCGATAGATCGGCATGGCTACGTTTTCCTTTTCCTTTTCTACTAAGCGAACCAGTTGTGCTTGTTTGGTCCCATGACAGGAAACCTGAGCTTCTGAACTGGCATTCAAGATCATGTTAGGAAGAAACGCTCATCGATCACTTTTTCTCTTTCTTCTGTCGTCACAAATTTTGTGTCTGCCTCCTGAAGTTGCAAATTAAGGGCCTTATCAACACCAAAACCATGCTACAACATGCATTGCTGCACTTTCCAGCATTGCTTCACTTGCCACAATAATAGTCTTGTGGACTCAGGTGCTCTCGCATTTCAGTTGTTTGGTAACGTTTATGAATATGATCAATCTTAATTCATAACTTGTCCTGCCTGAGACTCTGTATTGCGATGGGTTTCCATTAATTCTTTAAATGCTTGTATAAATGTTGTCTCTCGATGCTTAAGCTCTATTTTATCTTCGCTATTTGCAGGTGCCTCTCCAAGCTCATGTGCATCCTTTGCTTCTTTTAATGCATTTGTGTAGAATTCCTCTTGTGCTGCCACTTGACTACTTTCAAAAGTTCCTTGCAAAGCTTTTTATGTTGCTGCCTTATTCTTTTAATACTTTCTACTTATGCTTCTTCACCCTGTAATTTGGGATTCAACTTAATCTAATCTCACAAATTTCTCATTTGAGTTTCTTGGGTGGCTTGCTTTTCTAAAAGCTCCATAATTTGCAAATCCAATGTTGTCAAAACCTCAAAGTGAGTGAGAGATAAATGCTCATTTTGTAATGTTTTGATTATAATGTCCCACACACCTCGGAGGAAATTTGGAATCCTCTACGAATACAATGTCTAATGTTTTAAAACTCTGACTCTGATTCCGACTCGACCAAGGGTTCCGACTCTGACTCCGACTCCGACTCCGACTCGGTATCGACTCGGCTGACTTGATTTCAATGACTTGGTCGTTGCAAAAAATACATTAAATAAATTTTTTTATTATTATAAAAAAAACATAATTTTAAAGATTTTCATTCATGTTTCCAAACACACAACATTAGAATATAGATAGAAGACAACATATGATCAAAGTAGGCTCATGAATATATCCATTAGATCAAAATGGCACCCAGTGCACTGTCCAATACATACATGATGATGATATAGAGATCAAAACAAAAACACATAACCAAGGAGGCTAGAAATGGCCTCTACAATAAAAGTAAACTGTGACCAGTACTACTGGCTACTGCTAGAGGAGCCAAGATCATCTCGCTCAACCTCTACATCAGAGTTAGACAGGTCAGCCCATGGCTCCTCATCATCATCATCTTCAACTGCAATTGTAGAAGTGGTAGCACTAGCAGCCTGCGCAGTAGCTGCAAACTGAGATAGACAAGATATGCACTTATGTCGTGGTTGAATAGAGGAAGCGCCTGCAACTGGAGGACTTGCTATCCCTGAGGCTAGTACAAGGAATTAGGATCTGCATTCAACTAAACATTATGTTTGAGTGATGCTATCATCTCATAATTATAATCAATATCCTCATCAGAATGAAACTCTGTTGGATGACTATCCATTACCCAATCTGATGTTGGATCAATGTCTTCCAACACAATGGGATCTGAATCAAGTCTTTTGTTTAGCAATTGGCTGCGTTTGCGTCGGAGGTTGTATTGAACATAAACTAGATCATTTAACCACTTTTTATTCAAACGATTTTTCTTCTTCATGTGAATCCTCTCAAAGACAAACCAATTGCGCTCAAACCCAGTAGCACTGCAAGTTTGAATCAAAATATGAATTGCAAACTTCTGCAATTCAGGACAATGGCTACCAAAAGCCTGCCACCATTGTGCTGTAAAACATAGGAGTGTAACAAGTTAGCTCAAGTTTTAACAAAATTACAAATTATATCCAACTTTCAAATTATAAACGATTTAACAAAATAAGTATTAAGAATTTGAAAATTGAAATTTTTGTTTACCTGGCTCATCTGCTTCCCTTGCAATCTTTTCTAGGTTCTTCCAGAAGGTACCTGAGGCATTGCTGAAGGTTGTGACCTGTCAGTGTATCTCCAACTGATCGCACTCCAATGGGATCATGCGATCAATGCAGTCAATCAATCCATCTCTAACCTCCCCCTTCAAAGCTCATGTCGCCTTAGCTTTATAATGATACTGTGGGTTCAAAAGTACCTAGCTACATGTATAGGGCGATGGAGTTGATTGTTCCATCTTTCATCAATGATTGCCCAAATGGGCCCATACTTAGCCACTTTATCCTTGTACACCTTCTTTAGTTGCTCCTTTGCTTGATCCATAGCCTCACAAATGAAGCCCATAGCCAATCTTTTCCCATCCACCAACCGCAACACCTTAACCAGTGGCTCAGCAAGCTTCACAATCTCTGCTTTCTTTTTCCAAAATATTTCTTCTTTAACTTTCTTTTTCAATTCTTTGCCTTTTTGTTTGTGAGACCACTAGCTTTGATTCCATTCTTCACTAGAAAATATCTTTTGCAAGTTTCTATGTTGTGAAAGCATAGATTGCAATGTCAAAAAATGAGTAGCAAATCTAGTGATGGTAGGCCTAATAATATCCCTGCCCCCTGTGTGTTTCCTCATTAGGCTCAAAATCCATGAATGATTGTAGATAAATTTTTTTGTGCTTTTGGCATGATCTACAGTGTTTTTGCCCCAATCTAATTTGCCAATATCTTCAAGCATGAGGTCTATGCAATGTGCAACACATGGGGTCCAAAAGATGGTTTTGTGTTTTTCCTCTAACAGTGTACCAGCGAGAACATACTTAGAGACATTATCTGTGATGACTTGAACAACATTAGCCACCCCCACCTCCTCAACTACCTCATCCAATAGCTGAAACAATAATTGTCCATCTTTTACCTTATTAGATGCATCAACTAATTTTAGAAACATGGTTCCCTGTGGGCAGAAGATAAGAAAGTTTATGATGGTATTGTTCCTTTGATCAGTCCATCCATTTGACATGATGATACATCCTGTTCTTTCCAATGAGTCCTTGAAATTTTTCAAATACTCATTAATGGAGGCAATTTCTTTCTGCAAACGATACCCCCTTATCTCATGCATAGTAGGGCCTGTGAAGTCTTTTCCAGCAGCATGTATTGCATCAAACATAAGCTCATAATATGGTGAACGGTAAGCATTGAAGGGGATATCAACATCATACCACCATCTACATATGTAATCACAAGCAGTCTCCCTCAGTTCTTTCTTCCAATGGTCATCTAAAGTGGGCTGCAAAGTTCTACTAGCTTGAGGACCATGTGCATCTAATGGAGAGGAGGGTGTGACAGTGAAATAACTTTTGATATTCATATCACCCTTCTTTTTCATTTTACCCTTACCTTTTTCTTAAATAGACTCCACAGAGGGAGGAACATATCGGAAGGGGTTGGATGCATCAATACAAGGGATAGAGGAAGAATCCTCAAAATCAAAATGGGGGTTGGTAGCTAGCATTTTTTGTATACTCTTCTTCCTCCCAATTTCAACCTCTAACGTTTTTTGCCTAGTCTTTTCTTCTTTAAACTTCTCAAAGTTGGCTAACAATTCCGTCCTAATCTCCCCAATTTCATGTGATTCACATGGAGTAATTTGGCCTGTAATCCCCACCAAGTGTTGTTTCAGCGTATTAATGCCCTGAGGACCTTCCTTAATTTTTCTATGGAAAATTTTGAAATGCATTTGACTATCAACCATTTCAACATATGCCCAAGCAACATCTTTCACTCTAGGTGCCATTTTTTGACTTGGAAATGAAAGCAAAAATTCTGAAAATGAAAACAAAAAAATAGCATTGCTTCAATATTCATTTCTTTCATAGAAAACACTCTTTTCAATTTCCAGTTTTTCACATAAAAATTAAAAAGCAAAAACAGATTTTTACAAGTGAAAAAAATACCTCTAGGTACAAACTGTCTCCTCAAGGTTGCTCCAACAAACCAACTCCTCAATGCTGCTCCAAATGGCTGCCCAAGAAGCTCCTCACTCTTGCTACAATGCTTGCCCAAGACTCCTCACTGTTGCTCCAAAAACAAACTCCACAACTCCTCACAAAGTCTCACTCAAATGCAATGAGATGGCTGTGAGGAAATGAGAGGGGTTGGGTGGGTTTTATGGGGTTTAGGAGAGGGGAATGGACCCCAAATAACCTATAGGAAAATTAGAAATGGGTTTGGGGTCCCCAAAAAGCAAGTTTAAAAAAAAATCGATGTTCTGGCCTTTTTTGGGTTGTTGTCACCGAGTCGGCTGGGTTATTACCGAGCCGGCCGAGTTGTTAGACAACTCGGTCAGCTCAGTAATAACCCGGTCGACCAAGCCGGTTTGAAGGCCGAGTCGACCCGGTGAGGGCATGACTTGGACCAACTCGGCCGAGTCGGTTTCGAGCCAATCATTTTTCAAAACAATGATAATGTCATCCTTTTACCAATGACTATGCGTTCTTGGATAATTTGAAAGTGTGTACTTGTATAAACACCAACATAATACCTTTCTTTTCACAAAATGTTATGGATAAATTCCCTTGTTTATCCTTGTCCTTTAGTACCAATGACATGTACAATTGTGGTATCAAGACTATCATTGTGTCTATTTGATGCAAATGACTACCAAGAACCATCTCTATGTTAATTCATTGATGCTGCTATGAATGATTGAACAATCTCATTATGTTGTGGCCAATTGAACCTGCATATGTATATGGAGATGATGATCTGCTAAATAATTATTAATTGAGTAATATCAAATTTCCTTTAAGATCAATGCCTAATGATGGTAAGCTTTATGGTATGATTCCAACTTTGCCTAAAACCTGAACATACAAGGACATGGATGAAGGTGAAAGTGTACTACATGTTTTCATTGAATTCCCAAATTAAAGCACTTGTATTGAAAGATAACGCAGAAAAATTAGACAGGCAAAAGAACCTATTATGACCATGGTTACCATGGTTTATTCATGAGCAACGTTCAGTGATTCAATGACGAGTAGGATATTTTGAAGAGTATCTCTAAGAAATGCAATGGGAGTATCCATGAAAACTTGTAAAAGCATGGGGACCCAAAATTTAAAGTGTACAAAGTGAAAATTTGGGGGAGGGTTGTAGCTGCTACAAGAATTGGTGAATCACTAGTAGAATCCAGCATCTTTGAGTTCGTCCCTTCAAAATATGGAGTCTTAATAGTGATGTGAGGAAGTATTTAATGGATACCGTGGGTACCGCTTTAATCTACTTATCCATTTATAGATGTGCCACCTGTCTCTCACAGTTACATCATATTAATCTTTATGTACCGAAATAAGAGTTGACACTAGTAAGTTTTTGACGATGACACATATAACATGAAAAAGAGTTTATTATATTCAAAACTTATAATGAGTTTCGGGTGTTTCTCCGCTGCCAGCGAGCGTCCATATCCCTTACAAAGTCACTCAGGAAATTACAAGCATTGCTTTGTTGCCAATGGGCATCCATAGTCCCGACGAAGTTGCTTGCTTCACCTCTATGTGTAGAAATCCTTTCTCATGCATTTATCCTATTATTTGATTTTCTTTATAAGCAATTTATAAGCATTCTTTGTGTCGGGGCACATGAGGGATCCTGTCTTATTTTATAGGCAAGAGAGGTCATTTCTTGTTTTACAAAAACTAACACTAATACACATGGGCGAAAACTCTTATTTTGAAATCTGACGGAACGGATAAAATTGGAAAAACTGTCAAAAGTTAAATATATTTTTTTGTTTATATATTTTTAAATTCTGACGGTCATTAGATATCCAACGAGAGTTCCATATCTAACGATAGTTCCTGAACGTTCGGATATCCGACGGGGTCCCTCTACCATCAAATATCTGACATTTGCTTGAATATCCGACGAATGTTAGGGAATCATTTTATAATGACCAATTGCACCAATATTAATGGTTTTTTTCGTTGGACAATGTCTAATATGGGACCACTTTACTTTGACTAGTTTAATTAATTATAATAAATGTAAGATTAATATTATAATTAAATATATAATAATATTAATATATAATTAATACATATAATATAATGAATATTATATATATATATATATATATATATATATATATATATATATATATGCGCCCAAATATTATATAACTTTTGACATCGTTGCTATATTACTTGTGATTGTTTTCAAAGGTTGTAGGCCTATTTTGAGGTTAATTTTTGAAGAAAACCATAACTGGAAGTTTAGTGAGGAAAAATGTCACATATCATTCTTCGAGGAGGCCAACGAGACGTGGGATCGACATTAAGGGCTTCGAAAGATCGAAAATGTTATTGGCCTTGTAGAAGATGCAAGGGCTTGAAGATAAGGAGACTTCTAATAGCAACTACTGAAAGGCATTGTAGGGACTATGGACACACTGAAGGCAGGCATGCATATCATCCATTATTAAGTTATTCTTTATATGTCTTTGTATTGTAGATTGTTTTTGTAAATGTTTATATGTATATTGTATTTTAGATTGTATGTCTTTGTATTGTAAATGTTTATATTCTTTTGGGAGATATTTGACCTATGTTGTGATCTTGATGAGGAGAAATATTATTTTATTATTATGGTTAGGTCAAGTTAGGGGTTAATTAGTTTATGGGTTTAGGGATAAGGTGCTATTGTTGAAGGGTTTAGTGGTTAAGGGTTAAGGGCTTAGGGGTTAGGTGTTTGAGGGCTTAGGGGAATGGGGTTAAGGTGTTAGGGGGCCAATGTATGTTTAGGGGGTTAATTAGGGCCTAGAAGATTTAGAGGCTAATGGGTTTTTAGGGAACATTATTATTAATTAATAAGATTTTAAAGTATATTATGCACATTTGAAAGATGTACAATTAAAATGTTATGTTCCTAACTACAATGTATTTCACTCATAAAAGATATTCTTTCTCATTTTTTAAGGAAAAATGTATGCGACACAAGCCTTGCACTTGGTGTTTCAAAATGTTTTAGTAAGGGACAATGAACTTCTTAAGCCCAAGTGATATCAAGTGAAGAATTCTCTATATAAAGTCTCTTTTTGTGATAAGTAAAGGGTCTCATTTGTTGTAAATTGTGAGAAAATTTGAACTAATATCAAAGCTATAATAGTTCTAGGAAATGGTAGATTAATGAAATATTTGATAAATCAGCAATGGTTATTTTTTCCAAACTTATCTTACTTATAATCACTCATGCAAGGTAGAACATTCCATTTTGAATGTCCTTTGAAGTAGGCTCAATGTTTTTATTCTATATATAACATTCACTTACCACTAAGTACAAAGGAGTGAGTTTTTGACATTTTAATCAAATCAACTAAGTAGTCAAAAAGAAAGAATACCCCATTTTGTGTAGGAGAGATTGATGTCGTGCCTTAGTAAAAAAAAGGTTTCCTATGAAAATTAATGTCTTCAGTGGGTTCCCGAATCCCTACCACTTGTGGGGATCCCATCTAATTTTCTTACACGGGTTATTGATTTCAAAGTTTATAAGTGAAAACATACGATGAAAATAGAAAATAAAATGCAACTAATAAGTTAGATCAACAAACACATTGTTGCATTGATTTTGATAAGCCAGCCTAGACAATATGAGACCTACCTAACTAGGAGCAATGAAGCAAAATATAAGAAATTAAGAATAAAAGGGTATAGAAAGAACAATTAGAGACAAACACAAGACCAAACAATAAAGAATAAGAAAGGCTTATCTTCCTCTTGTACATTCCTAGACCTATCTAGCTACCAACTAATTTTAGTAGTAACTCTTGTTGTGAGAATACATTTCATATAAGATTAAAAGTCAACATCCTCTTTATAAATATTTTTTTTTTAATTAAAAAAGATAATATAAGATCCACCCTCCACTTGTCATAATCAAAGACTTGAGAGGAGATGGGGATAAAATACATTTTGTGCCCTTTCCCCTCTCATTCTTTTGTCTTATGGGAGCCATTTTCAACAATATTGTAGTATTTACTTTGAGGTTTTCCTGCTTGAACTTAATTGGTATTGCCTGGATTCATTGGTATTATTGTTTGAGTTAGGTAATTTGAGTACATTTGTAAATGTGATGGAATGAAAAGGGTTTGATGATTGTCAGGTGATTGTTCTTAATTTTTTTCAACATAATCTTAAACATATTACTAAATTGCACAAGCTTCATGATTGCATTGATTTGTTGTATTTGTTTCTTGCTCTTACCCAAGCTCATTGTTGTTCACCCATCCTCTTAAAACTTCTGGCCTCTAAGTGAAATCAAGAAAGAACATGAAATTATAATGATGAATGCAAAATAAGATCGATATGTTTTTTATTATGATTGTGACAATATATCTCAGAAAGTGTCTCTCTTCCTACATGTCAAGAAAAGTAACATATTTCCTATATTTTTTCAACATATTATTAAATATAATCTTGATAAATTGCACAAGCATCATCATTGATTTGTTGTCTTTTTTTCTCACTCTCACCTAAGTTGTCTTTGTCTTTGTATTTGTTGTCTTTGTTTTTTTATATTATATTTGTAAAGATTTTTATCGACGTTTAAATATTTTCTATATATACTAATATTACTTTATTGATTGTAATTGTATAGTATGGGCCCCTTAGGGCATTTTTCAACGAGGAAGATGTGGTTATAGTACACGTGCATGTTCAAGGACATGGATCAAATAGCTAATGATCCTATGGAAGAAGATAATGATGTTGATAACATAGTTGAAGAAGATGGGACAAATAGATTGATCTAGGAGATATTTAATAATGTTGAAATGGATGATGGTGACAACCAATATGATGGTCATGCTTTTGATTAACCTGTACTTGAGATGGTAATTGAACCTCTTTATGTAGGCTCAAAAACGTCTCTTCTCTCTTTTGTATTGCTACTGGTCAACTTAAAGGTGGTGGATGGTTTGTCAAACACGTGTGACACAACTCCTAAGGTATGCAATATATTTTGTGACATTAATTAGTACTATATACATGATAAAGCAATATTTTTTTCCTTTGCTTTAATGTAATTAGTACAATGATCATCATTTAATTAAATTGTAATATTTCGATGCAACATGTACGATTAATATTATTTAGTACATTAACCGAAACTATTGTTTTCTATGTTGGAGATTGTTAAGTGAATTTTTGTTACCACCATCAAATGTTTTACCTCATATGTACCTAGATTTACATGCCATTATGAAAAATATTGGAATGGAGTATCAAGCTATTCATGCGTGTCCTAATTATGATATTCTCTATTATAAAGAACATGAATCAAAAGGAAAATGCCCAAAATGTGATGAGAGTAGATATCAAACCGATAAAGTAACAAAAAAGGTAACTTGCAAGGTTTTTCATTATATTCCCATAATTCCATGTCTGCGACAATTGTTCAGGTGCAAAAGCATATAACAACTTATGGATTACCATGCAACGAATAGAAGTGAATATGGTGTTCTTCAAATTCCTGCAGATGGATCAACATTTAGGAATATAGAGGAAACATGGCAAAAGTTTAAAACATAACCTCATAATCTTAGGCTTTCATTAGCAGTGAATGGTGTCAATCCATTTGGAGAGCTCAGGCCTACTTACCTAGTGTGGGTTTTTCTTGTTATCAACAATAACATTCCTCCATGGAAGTCAATAAAGAGGGGGGTAGCACATAATGTTGACAATGATTGTTCTAGGTATTAATTTGTTTAGAATATTTTTTTTAACACATGAATATATTGTTCTAGGTATTAATTTTTTTACTCATATATGTTCAATTACGTCTTATATTTTTTTTTATTTACTCATATATGTAGTAATTATGTATTATATATTCAATCAATTAGGTAAGTACCAGGTCAAAGATATGAATGTATATATCGAGTCTCTTATCGATGAGTTAGTGAAGTTATGGAACGATGTCACTATGTATGATATCTCTAGACCAGTAGATGCACAAAGGGAATTTGAATTCCATTCAATGCTTGTATGGACAATTTATGATGCCCCAGGGCTAACACATTTCTGTGGCATGTTGTAATGTTACGCTGCAATTTAATAGTGTTTAATTTTGTGAATTTCACTTCATGTATGTTTCTTAAATAGTCCCTTCATTATACATACTTAAAATAATTGATATAAAAATTATTCCATCTCTTGCAAGTATTCAAACAAATGGTAAATTTGCTTGTCCAGTTTGTGGTCCTAAGATTAAATCGCGTTGTTCAAGAAGCTTAGGAAATTAGGTGTTTGATGAGTATAGGTACTTCCTTTCTTAGAACCATAGGCACCGAAGTACCGAAAAAACATTTTTTCAATGGGAAAGAAGAGACTGGATTAACACTACAGAGAATGACACCTCATGCATGGAAGTAGCAATGTAATAGAGTCTCTCAAGGTATGGATTGAATTGTCTATGTATCAATATACATGATAAGTTTGGATTATTTTATATTTTTATTGCATTTTCTTCACTGTACTAATTGACAGGTTATATTGTTGTTATAATATCTTTAACTATGATTCATCTCATAGGTCGTCAAGGCATTAATAATAGGGCACTTCCCTGAGGAATGAAAAGTTATCCTGAGCAATTCAATAGACTCCCCTACTATGAGCACCTAGAAATTGTTCATTTGTCTGATACAATGCACATAAGGAATAATATAACATAGACCTTATGACGAATCTTAGATGGAAAGAGATATAAAGAAAAAAATGTCAAGACTTGTAATGACATTAAGCAAGCCAATCATGCAATGCAAAGTTTGATTCATTCAAATAACGATGGAGACAACCAAAAATATAAGCGCCCTTCCATGGATATTGACAGAGCAACAAAGCAAGGATGTTAAAGAGGTTATTGAAAAAATTAAGTTTCCAACTGGATTTTCTTCAAACATAAAAAATATCCTAACAAAGAAAGGTGAATTAGGTGGGGTAAAAACTCATGATTGACATATGTTCATTAAGGTATTTATTTTGGTGTATATATTTGAACATTGGTGAAACATCTTGTTAGTGTTTTTTTTTCTACTAATTTGGAATAAATAATGATCGATCATTATTTTTGTTATAGTATGTTCTACCTCTATCTCTCCCAAACAACTTTGACAACAATGTCAAACAAGTTATATATGATCTTAGCAAATATATGAGGTAAGTGGAGATTTATGTGAAAAGTGTAACTTGTTCAATGATTTGTTGTACAACTTATATTTGACTGCATGTGTTTTACTTGTCATCATGTATTACATACTTTTCTGTTGAAACCTATAATTTTCTTGCTTCATTTGTATATGGTTGTTATCTAAATAAATAGATAAAGAATATATGAAGTATTGGAGGAAACAAATTCCTCATCTAATGTGTGAAATGCAAAAGTATATTCCTTTGGAATTTTTCAATGCACAAGAACACTACCTCATACAACAAGTCGAGGAGATTGAAAAGTGTGGACCTGTACACACAAGATCAATGTGGATGGTTGAGAGGCACTTGAAATCACTGAAGGCTTTGGTCAGACAAACAACATGCCTTGAGGGTTCCATGATAGAGGGATATATGGTATATCAAATCATGGTTTATATTCGTCAATATAGTCTCGCAATAGGAAAAAGTATTAATGTATTGGATTGCATTTGGGATGTCAATTCCATGAACAAATTTGAAGGGGAGCACCTGTTGGGTAAAGGTAGAATGAGGAAAGTGAGATGTAAGTAGACAGTGGAGATTTACAGTACATTTGACTTTTTTTCATTTATGTATATCATACTTACTTGATTTTTAGTCTTCCTGCATGATCCATTATTCTGAAGGTATAACAGGGTAACTAATTATATATATATGAATTGTTTTATTTTAATACAACCGACCGAGAGTGGGATGCAATACATTTATACATATGGTAGGCTTTCACGGTATGATGTGTCTACATTGGTCAAAGAAGCATAGTGGAGATACCAATATTACATAGAGGGAAATTGATTTAGCATTTGGTTTAAAAATTTATCAGGCAAGCATATTCACCCATACTACTTAGTTTTTTTTTTTTTTTTTTGTGCAAAATTTTCAAGTATAAATATGCTTATCAATTGACAATGCATTTTTTATGTGTTTGACATATTGTAGTTGAAACTCCACAACAAAATGTGGTGTGATGGTTGAAATTTTCGCATCAAAAGGTTAGATGAAAAGATGAAAGCTTTTTATAGTGAGATAACTACAATATTTCAGGTTATCAATGTTGCCTCTAGAGGTGATAGACATCCAAAAGTCTCTAATAATCAATACTATGGGTATTTGCATGATATTATTGAGTGTGACTTTAAATCCTTCAAAATAGTTGTGTTCGATGTCAAATGGTTTAGGCTATGAATCCATTAATGTGACCTTGATGGACTTGTTATTAAGCATGCTAATGGATTTACATGGTTGATACAAGGAATGTTGAGCTAGAATCAGAGCCCTATGTTCTTCCAATCCAATGCGAACATGTATTTCACATAGAGATTCTAGGTAAAGCGGGTTGGTCACACATTGTTAGATATAATCCAAGAGGAAGGCCAATCAAGTATAATGTAGTGGAAGAACTAGATGAAATTGAAGAAGAAGATGATGCGAAGGGGCAAGGAGTTCATGTGTTAGATGAAGATGTTGAAGAAGTTCAAGGATATGTTAATCGAGGCAATCTTAATTTAGATGAACTATATGATATATTTGACGTTGTGTCGGACGAAGAACTTGAAGAAGTTGAACCAAATGTAGAAGAGCATTTCCCAAATGATGATATAAACAACAATGAATTTTGAAATGGATCATACAGATTATGAGTTGGATGAGGAAGAAGATCAATGATATCAAAATGTTGAAATATACAAGATATGTATTTTTATGTTTTCAGTTGGTTTGTTCTTTCATTTACCTTAAGTTTCTTATTTCCTAGTTTTAACGTTTGATAGGTACTTTGTTTCTTTCAAAAATATTATATTAGAAAGATTGGGTATCGAGGAATTGAGAGTGATGTGGGGGGTAGGGGGGATGGCGGGGGCGTTGGAGGGTCCATATGAGCTTCCACATTCATGTGGTTGCCCTTCTTCAGTAGAGAATATATTATTCTTGAAATGAAGAGAAGCTCATTTAGGTTTATACCATCATCTCCAATTTTAACTTTGGTTCGTCTAATAATTTCCAAGGTTTTCCATTTACTAATTAGTGGAAATTATGATGTGACCTCACATAGAATGGGGCAAAAGACAAACCTAATTTCAAATTACTAATTCACAGAGTTCATAAATGACAAACCTAAGTTCAAATGAAAATGTCACGACAAACCTATGTTCAAATCATCGTTGTAATCGCCATCATCATCATCTTTTTCATCAACACTATTATGAAAATCATCATCATCATTGCTACCATCATCACCATATAATGATGCATTTATCTTCATCACCATCATCATTTCAATCATCATCCATGTCATTGTCATCATCACCATCATCGTCATCATTAATGCCATCATCATCATATTTTTCATCAACATGATCATGATCATCAACAACATCATCGCCGTCCTAACCTAGCACTTAATTCATATTAGCCATACCCCTAACACTTAATTCATATTATTTATTTCCAGTATTAAGTTTGGGCAAATACAAGTGACAATATAACCTAGACCCATATGGCAATGAAATTTTAAAAATTAAAAAACTGGCCCCTAGTCCTAATCATCAGGAATCTTGGTCCTGCTACCTTGGTATGCCTTTGAAAATTTTTCCTTTCACATGTGTGAAATCAACAGCAGTGAGGAATGCCACAAGAGAGAGAGAGCTCGGTCTTCTTCTTCTTCTAGGCAAATTTGGCCTTCTATTTCTTGCCACCATTCCAGAAGATACTTGGTTATATGTGTGATCCGAATTGTGCTAAGGAGAGGAGATAAAGTGCCTTATATATACATGTTTGAATGGTTGAATGGGTGCCTCTTTGACTAGGGCTGGCTTGGCTTGATTGGAGCTAAAAATTCAACTTTCAAAAATTTGAATTTTCTCTTTTGTAAAATACATGAAGAACATGCCTTAAAATTTCACTTTTGATAATTAACATGAAGAACATGTTTTGTATTTATCATTACAAATATATTAAGGGCTAAAATACTAATTATGACAACCTAACATAATTGTAAAATTCAACACTCCCTCTTAGCTATGGAGGTAATGACTATCTAGATGTTCTCATGTTGAAAAAATTCTCTAAGAAAATGTTATAACAATTTATGATCAACATCGACATCATCCAATTACCAAAATTTTGGTCAATGACTATGACACGTGGTAATTCATCAACATCAACAAGTTACCATAATTACAGTTGGTACCTCTGACCTATGGTGTATCCTTACCATAATCCTGGTTGGTACTCCTGATTCATGGTACATCATTAGCATCAACTAATCACCATGATTTTGGTTGGTGTCTCTGACCCATGGTATACTGATTAATCTTGGTTCACCATCATCCTAGTCAATCTCTTTGACTTGTGGTGAAACCCTAGGGACACACTCAATCCATTTGAGTAATTTGGTCCCAAATTGAAAGACCTCTTTCTAGACCATGATGCTAAATGAGCTCCCTCTACTTATCTGGAGAGTAATTTGGGCCCGATGTTGAAAGCCACCCACTCAACTAAGTGATCTTGGGCCTCTAGGACCATTCTTCCTAGTTCTGGTCAATATACTTGACACAGGAAGAATGGTTGTCCTTTGTTGGACCATTATCCCTAATTTGGTCATATTTGACATAGTGAGAATGTTTGTTGGAATTTTCCATGATCTTGATCAACTTGACCCAGGGAGAATGGTTGTCATGGATGTTGCAATTTCATCACTCCCTCTTGCTAAGAGAGACATGTTCAATCACTCCAAGCTTGTCCTCGAAGTATATAGTCTTCAACCCAGGATAAAGGTTTCGTCAACAATTTGCTTGACTGTAGAATAGTACTTAAGCTACACTGCTTCCTTATGTACCATGTCTTGATGCTAGATATCACTATGCTTTGACCTATCATTGTGGTTGTCACCTGCACTTGATCAAGCTAATCATGCAAGTAGCCTTTGAAGCCTTAGTGCTTATCAACTTGCCAAACAAGTTGCATTGTACTCGGCCTCTACAATATTGAGTGCGACAGATATCTACTTCCTACTCATCCAAGAAATCATCATGGAGCCTAAACTGAATCAATACCTTGATGAAATCTTTTTGTCTTCTGCATTTTCTACCTAGTCTAGATTTTTGTATTCCTACAACTGAACTTCACTGTTTGAGACATATCTCAAACCCTAACTGATTGTGCCATAATCAATTGTACCTGTTCACCACTAAAGGTTTCACCTAATTTTTTTAAGACTCTATGCTCGAGGATATGCCACAGGCTTCATGTACCATCAAAGTTCATATATCATTTTTAACTCTAACTTCTTCTTCTCATCTTCTTCTATATTATACTCAGATTTCGTAAGGCCTACAAGGATGATGTAAGTGATGTTAGTGTGATAAATTGAGTCATGTAACATGCCTAGGTAACTTTGACATTGTCATCAAGTGAGTTTACTCTGCGATTTTCTTTTTTACTTGGCTAATTATTAGGTACTTTTAGACATTTAATAATTAATTGAGTTGTTCCCTCCAAGCATAACCCCAAAGCCAGAGTGCGGCTTGATGATAAGGCCTTGGGTGCGTCCTAGTGTCTAGAGTCATTATATATTACCATACCAGATTACTCGTAAATTTCAAAGAATTTGATTAGGTCTAGGGTCAGTTTTTTAATATTTAAAACTTCTCGCTAGATGAATATTTTAATAAATTCTGATTGTAAAATGTAATAAGTGATGTCTAGTGTTATGAAACCAGCTCACAAAAAGATAGAAAAGATATTTGAACGCCTTAGAATTCAGCCTCTTCAAGGGGGCAACCTCCTTTACATTACACAAATGAACAATTCTTCGAAGATTCAAATGACAAAACCTCCTTTCTATATATAGGAGTCTAGGGAGTCACAATATAACCCAGCCAACCTAACACTAATAATATAAAGCCACAAAAATAACAATAGAGGGATTCTACGGGGCACAGTAATAACAATATGGGGACAATAGGGGCACAACAATATTAATAAGGGATATAACTACAATAGTAATGGGGTAATCACTAGTATTATAGGGACCTAACATGCCCCTCTCCTTCAAAAAAGTGTTGTCCTCAACGCTTGAGTAGTTCTGGATGCTTCCGTATAAAATTCTCATCCTCCCATGTGGAATCTTTAGCGGATAAGTTCTTCCACTTGATGAGATACTTCGAAATTGATCGATTTCGTAGCTATCGAGTTCTTGTTTCTGTGACTGCTTCCGATTTCAATATAATTTTTCCTTCCTCGTTAAGTTCTAGCAATATTGTTTAAACTGGGAGCTTGTCACCTATAACCTTCTTTAAACATGAAACATGGAAAACTGGGTGCACTCGAGAAGCTGCAGGAAGCTCCATTTTGTATGCCATCGTACCAATCTTTTGCAACACCTTGTACAGACCATAATACTTTGGTGATAATTTATTATCCTTCTTAACTTGCTTGAGGGACATTTGTTTATATGGTTGTAGCCGTAGGAATACCCAATCACCTACATCAAAACTTCTTTCGCTGCGATGTTGATCTGCCTGTTGTTTCATTTCTATTCTGTGCCAACATGAGGTTATCCTTTAAGAGTTGGAGGACTTGTTGTTGATGTTCGATGTGATGTTCCACCGCTTGAACCTTAGAATTTTCTCTTAAATATGATGTGATGGATGGTGGCTGATACCCATAAAGTGCCATAAATGGGGTCATTTTTGTTGCTGTATGGAAGGAAGTGTTATACCAGCATTCAGCGAGAGGCAACCATTTGACCCATTGTGTTTGTTTATCAGATACAAAGCAAAGAAGATATCCTTCCAAACATTTGTTTACTATCTCAGTTTGCCCATCAGATTGAGGATGATAAGATGAGCTATGAGCTAACTGAGTACCAAGACAAGAAAATAATTTTGTCCAAAAATTTCCAGTGAATATGGGATCTCCGTCACTTACAATAATCTTTGGACTTCCATGTAGCTTTTGAATTGTTTCCATAAATGCAGTAGAAACTGTAGTGGCTTTAAATGGATGTGATAATGCACAAAAGTGTTCATACTTGGTAAGTCTGTCAACTACCACCATGATGACACTCTTTCCCTCAGACTTGGGTAAACCTATGATAAAATCCATTGAAACCTCCTCCCAACATTGTCTTGGAATGGATAAAGGTTGTAATAGACCCGGTGTCTTAATTGTTTCAACTTTATTTTGTTGGCAAACCAAAAATTCCGCCACAAACTTTTGAATATACGATTTAAGGCAATCCCAAAAAAAATCCTTCTTAACCCTGTGGTAAGTTTTTAAAAATCCTGACTGCCATCCTAAGGGAGAAGTGTGCAATTCCATAAGAATCTTTTGTTTTAGCTGGGAATTCTTACAGAGGTATAAGCGATCTTTGTACCATAAAGAATCATTTGCCAGCTAAATGTATCAGACGTACTAGAATCTTATTGTAACTTTCGAATAAATGCCCACACTTCTTCATCATTCTTCCATTCCTCCCTTGATTCATTTATCCAATCTGGTTGGATAATAGAAATGGCGCACAACAACGCTTCCACATCCTCATCCTTTCTTGAGAG
Source organism: Pinus taeda (assembly GCA_000404065.3). NCBI lineage: Eukaryota > Viridiplantae > Streptophyta > Pinopsida > Pinales > Pinaceae > Pinus > Pinus taeda. The sequence continues at coordinate 56,407 of APFE031366388.1, forward strand.
TGCATTTGCCACCACATTTTGCTTCCCTTTTTTTTGTAGATGATTTCAAAGTCATAACCCAACATCTTTGTGACCCACTTTTGTTGCTCTTCAGAGGATAATCTTTGTTCTAAAAAGTATTTAAGGCTATCATGATCTGTTTTTACCTTGAAGTGTCTTCCCATGAGGTAGGGTCGCCATTGCTTAAGTGCATGTAGTATTGCCAACATTTCCTTCTCATAAATAGCTTTGTGTAAAAACTTTCCCTTGATTGGACGACTTTCAAAAGCAATGGGTCTATCATCTTTCATTAAAACAGCACCAATTCCATTTCCTGAAGCATCACATTCCACAATAAAGGTTTTTGTGAAATCTAGTGTAGCTAAGACCGGTGCTTGGCACATTGCCTCTTTAAGATTTTCGAAGGCCTTTGTTGCTTCTAGAGTCCATGAAAATGCATCTTTCTTCAATAATGTTCTTAGAGGTGCTGCTATTCTCCCATAATTCTTAACAAACTTGCGATAATACCCTGTCAACCAAAGAAATCCTCGCAGATGCTTTATGGATGTGGGAATATTCCATTCCTTAATGGCTTTAATTTTGCTAGGGTCTACCTTAACTCCTTCATGAGATACAATATGACCCAAATATTCCACCTCCTGGACTCCAAAGAAACATTTGGATCTTTTTTGCATATAATTGTTTCTCCTCCAATAGTTGTAACACCCTGTCAACATGTTCAACATGATCCTTCCAAGACTTGCTGTAGATTAGTATATCATCAAAAAATACTAACACAAATTTTCTAAGGAATGGTTTGAAAATGGAATTCATCAAACATTGAAATGTAGAAGGTGCATTGGTAAGGCCAAAAGCATGACCAAAAATTCATAATGACCCTCATGAGTTCTAAATGTTGTTTTCAGAATGTCTTCAATCTTCATTCTGATTTGATGATATCCTGAACGAAGATCCAACTTGGTGAAGTAAATTGATCCATGCAATTCATCTAGTAATTCATCATTGACAGGAACGAGAAACTTATCTTTAATAGTGAGCTTGTTGAGCTCCCTATAATCTGGACACATGCGCCATGATCCATCCTTCTTGTGCACCAATACTACTGGAGCAGAGAAAGAACTTGACTAGGTTGAATTATACCAGCCTCTAGCATTTCTGCAACCATACATTCAATT
>APFE031366399.1:6265-24751 GCA_000404065.3 Pinus taeda
TAGGAGGTTGAATGAGCCCATATAATTATCCATTTTTGGGGCTCATCATCACCCCCTACTGAAAGTGTTGCTCATCCTTTGAGCAACTAATCTATCTCTTCATCTTTGATGGCCCTGGTGGCCTCCTTGTCATGCCAAGCTTCTGAAGTGATGTCCTCTTCTCGGTCATGAAACCATGCTTTTCTCCATACTTCTTCCCACTGCCTATGCTCCTTTTCTTGTAGCAGTTTTTTTAAAGCCTCAACCTTAGCCTGGAGCTTGCCCTCTCTCTGTTGTTCATCAAATGTTTCCTTGTCTTTCCTTCTTCCTATGATTGTTTGGCCACCTTTTCCTCCAGTTTCTTGGTCTCTCTTAGCTTAGCCCAAGTTTCCTGTAGAACTATCTCAGCTTCTTGTAGAACTGTCTTTGAGTCCATCATCTTAATTTGCTCTCTCTAGGTGAAGGCTTTTGGCTTCTTCATTCATAGACGATGGATCTCTTTGAAGGAGACTCTTCCTTTTGTTTAGTTGTGGTTTCCTCTATTGTAAAATGCTCCTTTGACTGTGGCTGCAGTCTGCCAACTTTTATCTACATGCTCCTTCTCGCCTTAAAGTACATGGAAGGCTCCCTTTTTCGCTTCCCTTTTTGATGTGGAGATGTGCTTAAGGTGGCCAACACAGCTGTTGCCTCCCTGGCCAAAATCTCGGGTGATTTCTCCTTTTGTTGCTCTGTTTCCATACTTCCTGTAGAAAGTCCTGTGTCGACTGTTTTCAGGCTTCCTGTAGAAATTGTTTTCGTACTTCCTGTAGAAACTGTTTTCAGACTTCCTGTAGAAACTGTTTCGGCCTGTTTGGCTGGATGTGGCTCTCCTTTGTTTGGACTTTTTCAGTCCTCTCTGCTCTATTCTGTAATCTTTTTTCCTTGGGTGTTTGTGCCATTGTTCCTCCCATAGTTTTAGGCTCAGAAATTTGGCCCATTTCTCCATTTCCTCTCTATTCTTGCCTTGCCTGAATGTCTTGCATTTCTTCATCATTGGTTTTCTCATCTTTTTCAATGTGTTCTTCTTCCTTGCCATCCTTTATTTTTCTTCAGCACTTCCACTAACTCATCGACATTAGTTCTTTGAGTATCCAACCTTGTCCTCCCCCTCTCGCTTTTATTTGGCTCCTTGTATTTCTCTTGATCATGTAAAAGATCCCACCTGTTCATTGTATGACTATACTATGACAAGACACAAACTTATTGTTCCTGGTCAGTTAATTACATGCCTTGAATGGTCCAATACTACGACTGATTTCCACCTTACACTTATTTCATCTCATTAGTCTTATGGTCAATTTTAAGTCGCACCAATGTTTGTTAAACCTTCATTTGTACAAATTTGGGTACCTTCAATTAATCCTTCTAGCTGTAGCCGGTTGTCAGCTGCCAAGCCTGATCCGTCACAGTAACAAATTTTGCATTCCCAGCCTGATCACTTTTAGAAGCATTTTCAAAGTATTGTTCCCCTGTTCTCGATTTGGACAGTTCCAAACTAGCTTAGATCTGTGACAAATTCTTCATGTCTCTCCTTTGATGTGAGACTCTAATTCCATTCTCCAAGTCCCCCACCAACTTTAAGATTTCCATCCCTTTACAATCTTGGATCACCTGCATCAAATTCTAATATGACACCTTACTCTGTTTTAACAATTATGTTCATGCCTGCAAATGACCTTGACCAAGTTTGTTCTTCTGTTCTCTTTTCCAGAAAACCTCCTTAATACCTGCAAAAGTCCATGTCCAAGTTTGTTCTTTTCTTCTTTTCTTCTTTTTTTTGGTAGAAAGAGATCTCAAGGACATTAAAATTTCTTCAGCTGTCTCGTTATAAGAGGAAGAGTTTTGCTTCTACAGCTAGAGGACAGAGACCAAGTTTTTTTCTCAGGATACATTCAGATATGCAAATTTTAAAATTTCCATCCATAGGCTGGCTCTCACAGCTGCATATGCCTTCCTTTTAAGAGAATTTTAGACCGGAAACGTGGAGAGGAATTTTGATGTAGAATAACTGAGAAATTCCGTGCAACACATAATCACACTGCTATTTTTGACTTACAGGCAGCCTTGTCTCTAATTCTCCTACTCCAGATAGTTCAATTCACCACCTTTCAAAATATATCATGCATGGAAGATTGTTTTCAAGCCTACCTTTCTCGGAACTCCAAATTTGACGAAGGAAAGCTGAGGTTTCTCTGTTCCAGAAGGCTGTGCTGTACTTCCTGTAGAAGACCACCCCCCCATTTCCTATAGAACGCCCTTGCACTTCTGAGTGAGCCTGATACGCTGGAGAATTTAGAAACAGGTCGAAAAGATTTGTGGGAGGACGACAGGTTAACAGATTGTGGGAGCAGAGGACGCGTACTTCAACTAAGAATGTTGCAAGTGCAAATTAATCAGCGGGTGGTGAGAGTCAGCCGAGCATTTTTTTTTTAATTGCGGTTTGATTCTTAGTGAGGAAGTGAAGTGGCCAGGTGTACGTGGCCACATGCAGATGGTAGTGTTGTTTATGAACTGTATGTTTTCTACCTATAATCACTACCATCGATTGCACTGAGGTTTAAACAGTCACCACTGTCTGTTTTTTTTCATTTTACGTGAGTTAACTGTACACGCATGCTGCATGATTTCCAGCAGAGTGCTAGACACTGGACCAAGCACTGTCAGGTTACTTTGCTAGCTTCCTGACTTATTCCCACCATTTCATTCGTTTATGCACTTTCCAAATCATATTGATGCAGATAGAGGAACTGGTTTAGACACATACCTGTAAGTCAGCGTGTTGCTGCGTCCTTTTTGCTGCTGCATGCATTTGTTCCTGAGGTTGCATGATGGCTTGGTTTTTGATTCATGGTCGTTCCCTCTGTCCGGATCTATGCTGCAGGAATTTGTTTCCACGTTCAGATCTGCCCCCTCAAGCTGCTGATGCTAAATTTTTCCAAGACAGCAACTTGTTTTCTCCATTGCTCCTGAATGATAGATTGGATCGATCTAAACTTTCTGAGCATGTGTCTATCATCATTGTGCACCTCCCAGAGCAAAATGGTGGTCAATGGATGCACGGATTTTGAGAAAAATGGAAAATGGTTGAAGACTACAGAGGTCAATTTCTCAAAAACTATGCATTGGAATCGTCTGAAACTACTTGGGTAAGTTATTATCACCCATATGCATCTCCCCATGAAACAGGTTTTGAAATGGATACATGGATATGGAGAAAATTCAAAAATGGTTGAAAGTGATGGAGGCTTATTTCTTGGAAATCGTGCACTAGAATTGGCTGAAATTGCTCAGGCATGTTGCCATCATCCCTGTACAACTCCCCGTAAAACGGTTTTTCAAATGGATGCATGGTTTTCAAGTTAGGGCAAAAACAAATTTCAGCACTGTATTTTTGCTTCAAGGCATTCTGCGATTTTTTTGCATGGTAAGAAAAATGAGCTTGGGCTATAATGTAGGCATGGAAATGATGGAAGAAGAGTTTGAAGATTACAAGAGGACTTATTAACCCTTGATGAAGCTTCCATGTTCGCCAAACTTCTTTTTAAAATCCCTTTCCAGCCTTCTTTAATTTCTACAGGAACTTCCTGTAGAAAACACAGCTTTCATAAAAGAAGTACGATGAGGTGAAAAAAATGGTGGAGAAAGGTGAGGATGGATACAGGGGTGGCTGCAAGCCTAACAAAGAGATTCCAACCTTTAGATTCCCTTCCAAAATCAAATTTGGCTCATCCGATGGTTCTACAGGATGTTTCCTGTAGAAATTCAGAACTTCCTGTAGAAACGCCTAGAACTTCCGGTAGAAAAGCCTGGAACTTCCAGTAGAAAGCCCAGAACTTCCTGTAGAAAGCCCAATCTTGACCTGAATGTGACCAAATCCTAGGAGAGGTGAGTGGCCATGGAGGGAGTGTCTGAAGGGATGTCCTGGAGCCTGGTACGGACTCCTGTCCTCATTTTGCGCGCCCCTCTTTTCTTGCAAAGTATTCACTACAATTGTAGAATTGAGACTTCTGTGATTCATCATAGTTATACGAAGAGCTTCGGCGTAAATCACATGACAGAGACCTTTGTCAAAGGTCTCTGTCATGTGATTTATGCCGAAGCTCTTCGTATAACTATTCACTACAACCTGTAATTTTTCACAAAGACTAGTCATGTTTTCTTTTTTCTTTTTTTTTCTTTTTTTTTGTTTTCCTTTTTTTTTTAAAACAGCTAGGGCGCCTCATGGAGGTTTTCACCCTAATTGCCTGCCCTGGGCGCCTCCAAGGGAGGTTTTCACCCAAGGATCTTATTCTCTTTTTCTTTTTCTTTTTTTTTCTTCTTATTTTTCCGACCCATTGACCGCCTCATGGAGGTTTTCAACCAATGAGCCAATCTAAGGCGCCTCCGAGGAGGTTTTCACCTTATATTTTTATTTTCTTCTTGTTTTCATTTTTTTCTCTCTCTTTTTTTTTTTTACCCTACCCTACTTGAAAAACAAAATCATTTTCAAGTATAAGAATACTTCCAATGGAGCATGTGCACATCAAGATTAGAGACAAAATGATGTGGAGGCTTGAAATGCATGCTTTGACAGCTATCTGGATTTCAGAGACCAAATGATTTGACTTTGAAGGGATCAAACATAGCTGAAGAAGAGAGTACTGCTGCAACTTAGTGACCGTCTGAAACCATATCTGAATATAGCTCTGATATCCTTGGTCCTTTTGTTGACCTGGATCATCTTCCATATCTTCTTCTATCATGACCCTCACATCTTCCTCTTTTTGCTGAGTTTTCTCTTGAATACATAGAGGATTTGATGGTAACCATGAGGGAACTCTCTCGATCTCTGATTTTGATGTCTTCTCTTCATCAAGTGCAGCCCATGTTTCTTTGATCTCCTCCTTTGAATCTTCTTTTGCTAGATGTGGTCCTTCAATGCTTTTAATATAATCTCTTTTTTGCAATACTCTTCCTGAGCTATGGTGAAGATCATTGAGCTCAAGAGGAGTCATTTGGACATGTTGTGCCTTAGCTTTGCAATTGGGTTAAGCTATTCCAATGTGCGGGTTTGGAAATATGGTGGTATGGGTAGTTGAGTGGGGGTGTATATTTGAGATGGATGTGGATGGGGTTGTGGTTGGGAAAGCATTTGGGGTTGGCTTGGTGGAGCAGGAGGCGATGGTTGCGGTTGAGCAGGTGGTGGAGGAAAAGGAGCGGGAGGAGAGTTGTACTGGGGCCTCCACCCCTGATGAGGTGCATTCCACTGAGGCTGTGGATGAGCATAAGAGTGAAATGAATGAGAAATTGGAGGAGCATAATATGGATCTGTGAAGGAATAAGGAGGATGTGTGAATCAGGAAGGATGAGCAGGGGGACCGCAAAAAGGCATGGAAGTGGCTTGATAGGGGTCGTAATAGGTCTCAGATGTCCCTTGCAGTTCCTGCTGGTAAGGTATAGGTCCATGTGGCCTCCTTTGGTTCATGAAATAGAGTGATTTAGTGGCTCCTTTGGTTCTCTGATATGGAGCTTTATTTCCAGGCAAGGAAGGGCACTAATTCGTGGGATGGTATTCTTCACTAACGAAACACACTTCTAGGGAGTGCATTGGACATTCATTCCTAGGATGCTTTCTAGTGCACCTGGGACAAAAGATGACCAAAGCCCTCTTGGCTTCCTCTTGCTTCCTTTGGATCTGTAAGGTATCCAGTTGCATGGCAAGAAACTACCTCATATCACTCTTGAAATCTTCCATCTGATTTGCAAATTCGTTTTTGGATAAGGTACTGCTCCCAACATTTCTGCTTGTAGCCATTTACTCCAGAGGAATGTTTTCTTCTTCTTCTTCCCTTGAGGTTCCTCAAATATGTCTTTCTATCCACCTAAGGGTTCTTTAATCATAGCCATCGAAGAAGAGAGAAGGTTGGCTGTGTGAAACAGTGGGGGTGTTGTGCAATCATTTTTATGACTTATCTATACTCCTATAAGGCAAGAAAGGAAATATTTTTTGGTTGATTTTTGCTTCTTTTTTCTGCTTGTACGTACAAAACTAAAATAGATTGAACTACAACTAACTATCTTGCTGAAATGAAAAGGCAGAATTGAAATGAAAGCAGAAAAGGACTAATCTATTTTTCTCAAATGAAATTGTAGGAATGAAATGCTAGTCTATGCTTGCGGAATTGAAATGCTAATCTACACTTGCATAATTGAAATTCTAATCTACGCTTGCAAAAATGAAATTGCGGAATTGAAATGCTAATCTATGAAAGCAGGAAATGTCTACTCTACTTTTGCAGAAATGAAATTGCAGAATGGAAATGAAATAAAATAATTAGCAGAAGGTTGTAGTAGAAAATAGAAGAAAAGCAGCAATCACCAATACTCTGACGCTTCCCCGGCAACGGTGCCAAAAATAGTGGTGGGCTCCAGTATTGTAGCAATAATGCTGCAACTCCTGGGAATCCTTTCTTTAATTTTATCAACCCGATAGTTCGTAACAAACTTGGAAGCGACGGTGTTGTATGCACAAGTACTAGCTCTTGCGGCAGCTGTCACTTGGTCAGCTGGCACAAGTCCACTAGGAGCTTAAGCCAACTTCTATGATCTCTTAAAAGAAGCTTTTTAACTAATTGATGAAATCTAAATCAAAGGAGGCTAATCTACTTGCAGAAAGAAGTGAAAAGTGGAAAGGAAATGCAAACCCTAGCAAACCCTAGTTTTACCGACTAACCCTATTGGTGCAAGAAAAATGATGAAAGCTACAGAAAGGAATGCCATTGACTCTTAGAAAGGTAAAATGCATGTGACTAAGCTACTTCTAAAGTGAAATCTGAAAAGAAACATCTTTTTGTATTTTTGAGTAAATTGGCAGAATTATTGTGCATGTGCTTTAACTATTTTTTACTGTGCAGAGGTGGATTGGTGGAAGGAAATGATTGCAGGAGTATGGGAAGGTTAGAAGAGGGCCTAAGGGGTCCCTATCACCCTTCCTAAAAGTTTCACAGTGTTTGGATGTCAAGAAACCTCTTTCGTGAGCTTCTACAGGAAGTCTGCAGGGGTTCTACAGGATGTTCTAGAATTTCTACAGGATGTCTGTAATTTTCTACAGGATGTTCAGAAATGGGATTTGGAGGATGGATAGAGGGAGAAAGATTAATGAGTGGGTATGGAGGTGAGATAATGGTTTGATGAGGTCCAAAACTTGGGGGATGGAGCTGAAGAGTGGCGCGAATGGTTAGATTTGTTCAAGGTGAAGTGGAGCAATGTTGCACAAAAATATGGGAATTAGGGAAAAGTGAGCAAATGGCAAACGTGAGGCAAGAATCCAGGTTGGAGGATGGAGCAGATGGGATTGATGGAGTACAGGTGGATGGAGAGGTATTACAGGCACTCTGCAAGTTATTTTTCGAATTTGACAAATGAAGACTTGGAAAATCAAGAACCTAATTACTTTGACCTAATCTGACCTAGATAACAGCAAAGGAAATGAACAGAAGTCTATTTGCAGCGAAATCAAATGAAGTAACTATGCAAATAAGAAATCATGAACCTAAGCATGTAATCAAAACTGATATCAAGTTCGACAACTAAGAATCCAACACTAATACTTGCATGGTGAAGCAAAGACAATGTTTTTGGTGGCAGCAAGGTCACCTTGGTCCCAGCTCATGATTCCACTGAGGGGGAGATGAGATCCAAGGTGCTTGGTATCCTTTTTCTGAAGATCTTCCCTGTGATTAACCTATCAAGTAAATCTGAACATGAAAAGCTATTTTAATCATCAAAAATGACCTAAGTAACAAAGCAATAATCTAAATAACAGATTTTATTTTAAGAATGCAGCAAAGACACATGAAAGTAAACAAAAGAGGTATTGGGCACTTGAGATGGGCCAAACCCCAAACGCTACAGCCTCCTAAGAGAGATTAAAGCCGGTGCAAAGCTGGATTCATCTTTATTGATCAAAAGAATAGTTACATTCCAAAAACTGTCCACAAGGAAAACTTGAAAATGTGCTGAAATGCAGAGCTAAACTACCGCCTAAAAAATGACTAAAAACGAACTACAAACTAGCTAACTTCTGCCTACAAAGTGACTAACTGAAATGAGGCCCTAAGCCCTCTTATTTATACAAATTGAGGACCCCAACAATCCTCCTAAACTTTAGGGACTCAGCTACCCAAAACTTGCAGTTAACAACAGTCCTACTTGACTTGCTTGGCTGCCCTTGTGATAATCGATTTGGTGGCCCTTGAACTTTGAGATGATGGTGGAGAATTCGAGTTAAGGGCCCATAAATGAAGGGGACACCTTCCTAAAAATTCTCTCCACGAATTTGGCTGCCATGTGCTCATTTAAACCTTTGATTTTGTCTCTAAATTGACCAAAAAGACTGCATAAATCACACATTAGACTTGTTGGCATAATGACTAACCCAATTCACTCTATTAGCATAAATATAATAAAAAACATGCAATAAACTAATGATAATGGTGGATTAATTCGAATTAGGAGGCTGAATGAGCCCATATAATTATCCATTTTTGGGGCTCATCAACAGTCAGGAATAAACATCTATATATATATAAATATAAACAGTCAATTACATATCTGAGACTCTGTGTCTCACACAGTCCCGTTCTTCAATATCAGTGGCCCTCTTTGAGCTTTGCCCGTAGGCTTACATTTATGCTAGAAAAACCTATTGAACTAATCCTGGTTCAACTCCTAAATCCTCTCTCCACTTCTACTTTAATTAATTCCTAAAAGCTCTTTCTCATCCCTCGGATCATGAAACTATTTTAAGAGTCCTAATTGACTTCTAACTCTTGTCATTTATTCACCCCTCATGTTCTCATTTATTTGAGAGAATTTACAACTTCCTCTCATTATCTAATTAAATCACTTAAATCATAAATATTACATTAACTTGAGACTTAGGAAACTACTTCTCTAAAGATACATGACCCCCTATGTCTACTTATTTACAATGATTTTCTCTTGGGTTGAATGCTCCTGCATCAAAAATGTACTTGTGAGGCCACAAATTCTATCAACCCTATATATTGTGGAAAATATTTCCATGCAGTTGTCCTCTTTGGTGCTTATACCAGAGAAGGGTATTTGCAAGAAAGCAAAAGTCTTCCTTCAACATATTATGAAGAATGGAGGCAAACCAAATGCCATTACCTGGGAAAGCCTTGTCTAGGGCTATATATAGAGTGAACAAGTTCACAACCCTATGGAGGAAATAAAAGAACTTTGTCTCTTGGAAAAATATTTGGCAGTGAAAGTTTGAAAATGTGTTTGAAATTTTAAGACATTTTGAGAAGCAAAGTGATGTTGAAAATGCAGTGGAATTTTTGAAGACTCTGAGAGGGGTGAAATTTGCCAACATGACATAATTTTCGTCATTCCATGGATATAACTCAAAAATGTAGTTGTGAGGCCACAGATTCTATCAACCCTATATATTGTGGGAAAGATTTCCACACAGCTATCATCTTCGGTGCTTATACCAGACAAGGCTATTGTAGGAATTTACAGGGTAAGTTCCTCAGACAAAACACCAAAGGACACCACTCACAAATAGATCACAGATCAATACACTAGTATTCTTGACGTGGTTAATACCCTCAAAGAGGGAAATATTCCACGGCCTGAGCCAACGCGGCCACTTCAAGAAATTTATTAATAAAAGAATGAAAATTAACATAAGCTTCTCTCATGAATAATTACCCTACAAATGATCCTCCATGCTGTTTAAATAGAGATCATGGACCAATCGGGTGTTAAGCCATGGAACAAGTGTCGGTAATACCAAGGAGAGAATGAACTGTTGAATCACCTCATGTCTAGAACATATCATGACTCTCGGATTGTAAGTTACAAAAGTACAAAGTAAAGAAACACACTTTACCAATATCTACACTAGACCAAATTATACTTACTATTTCCAATGTGTCAGAATATCCTAACATCCCCCCTACCAACGAACGTGACCCTCAAATAGCTCTGATACCATGAAGGAATTTGAAAATTAAGTTCCTAAGATAGAACACCAAAGGACACCGCTCACAGACAGATCACAGATCAATACACCAGTATTTTTGATGTGGTTAAAACCATCAAAGAGGGAAACAGTCCATGGCCTAAGTCAACACGACCACTTCAGGAAATTTATTAATAAAAGAATGAAAATTTACATAAGCTTCTCTCATGAACGGTTACCCTACAAATGACCCTCCATGCTCTTTAAATAGAGATCATGGACCAATCAGGTGTTAAGCCACAGATCAAGTGTTGGTAATACTGAGGAGAGAATAAACGGTCGGATCACTTCATGTCTAGAACATATCGTGACCATCGGATTGCAAGTTACAAAAGTACAAATTAAAGAAACCATTTTACCTAACTCTACACTAGATCAAGTTATACTTAACTATTTCCAATGTGTCGGAATATACTAACTTCACCCTTAAGAACAACTTGGGATAAGATTAAAGGATGTACAAACATGACACAATAGGAGAAGGAAGGAGGCATTAGAGCCTAACCCCCTTAGTGACAACTTCCTAAAATCCAACCATAAATCGAAGTTTACTAAACTTCACTTCTGTGAGAGCCTTTGTAAATATGTCTGCAACTTAATCATTTGTTGAACAATATTGCACTTCAAAAACATGGTCATAAATGAGCTTTATGATGAAGTGCATGTGCAGTTCAATGTGTTTTTTTTGCACGGATGTTGGACTGGATCTTTGCATAGTTAAATGGCACTTTGATTATCACACCAAAGTGTAGTCGGATGTTGTTGCTGAAAGCCAAACTCCGACAGGATCTAACGAAGCCACAGGGCTTCCTTACTAGCTTCTACGGCACCATGATACTTTTCTCCTACTGAAGAAAGAGAAATGGCACTTTGTTTCTTGCAAGCCCATGTAATAAGTATTGAACCAAGAGTGAACACATAACCTGTAGTATACTTCCGATCATTAGGGTCACCAACCCAATTGAAATCAGTGAAACCAACCAATAGAGGAGATATTTTTTCACTGTAATGAATCCCAAACTGAACTGTACCTTGAACATAACAAAGTATTATTTTATTTTCTTTCCAATGACTTTCATTTGGGTTTTGCATAAACTGGGCAACAAGGCCAACAACAAAGGAAAGGTTAGGATGAGTATGGGTCAGATACAAAAGTTTTCCTACAAGTTGATGGTATAAGGTAGCGTCAACTTCAGGGGAAGTACAAGTGACTGAAAGTTTGGCTCCAGACTAAAAGGGAGAAGGGGCTGGCTTATAGTCTTCCATGTGAAAATGGTGTAGAAGATCATAGGCATACTTGGACTAGAAAAGGGAAATACCTTCCTTGGATTGCAAGACTTGAATTCCAAGAAAATAATGCAAGTGTCCTAAGCCTATCATTTCAAACTTATTTTTAAGGATGGACTTCACATAGTTTATAAGGTTGGGATCACTACCAATAAGGATATGTTCATAAAGAACAAGAATGATAAGAGACTTGCCCACTTTCTTGGTGTAGACAGTATTGTCAAAATGACACCTACAAAAGCCAATTTCTAAAAGAAAGTTATCCATTTTGGCCTACCAAGCCTGAGGGGCTTACTTGAGACCATAAAGGGATTTCTTAAGCCAACATACAAGGCTGAAGCTATTTGTATAAATCTAGTAGGTTGTTCCATATAGATTTCTTCATGCAAGTCCCCATGAAAGAAGGTAGATTTAACATCCATCTGACGGACTTCCCATTTGAAAGAGGCAGCAAGGGAAAGAACAAGGTGGATAGAGTTCATTTTGGAAATAGGGGAGAAGGTTTCAGTATATTCAATGCCTTCAACTTGTGAAAAATCCTTAGCAAAAAGACGAGCTTTATGTTTATCAACTTTTCCATCTAGTCCATACTTGGTTTTGTAAACCTATTTGCATCTAACAATTTTTCATCCCTTTGGAAGAGGAACAAGATCCCATGTATCATTTTCCACTAATGAACGATATTCTTCATTCATAGTTGCATCCCAATCTGGATGGCCTGAAGCTTATGCAAAGGTGTCAGGATCATAATTCGTTAAAGCTTGAGCCAGTAAAGAAGAGGCTCTATCGAACTGAGAACTTGTATGTTGTTGATTTGTAGGATCACCGGCAAGAGCACTTGCTGCATCTCGAGTAGCACAGACCCATTTTGGAAGCTAAGGAGCTGAAGGAGGATCTTGAGAAGGTGGGGGAGGATTTTCATCCTCATTGTCATCATATGAAGAAGAAATATTTTTAGAAGTAGAAGGGATAGAGAGAGGTGGCACATCCACCGAACTAGGCTCGTAGATCGATATATTTTCAGCAAACTTTACATCTCTTCTAATGATAAAATTTTTGGACTTAAGTGGAATAAGTCTATATCCTTTGACATCTTCAGAATATCCAACAAAAATATATTTTTCACTCTTAGGTTCTACAACTTTATGTTTCTCATATGGAATATGGGCCCATGTTTCACTTCCAAAAACACGAAAGTGACCTACATTGGGTTTAAATGAGCTCCATGCTTCTTTTGGAGTGATATTCTTTAAAACATTAGTAGGAGTGTGATTTATTATGTAATTTGTATAGTTAATTGCTTCTTTCCAAAAATTAATACTAATTCTTTTAGATTGAAGCATACAATTAGCCATTTCCTTTAAGGTGTGATTCTTCCTTTCAGCTACACCATTTTGTTGTGGAGTATATGGAACAGTGTGTTGCATTTGAATTTCATTCTCAGTACAAAAGTTGATGAATTTATTTTTAGCATATTCTTCGCCATTATCATATCTTAGCTTAAGAATTTGATGTCCATATTGTTTTTCAACAAAGGCCTTAAAGGCCAAGAACATGTTAAATGCTTCACTCTTGAGTTTTAAGAAGTATACTCGAGTGCGTTTGGAGAAATAATCAATGAAAGTTAAGAAATACTTATAGCCAGAGAATGAAACAACTGGAAGTGGACCACATAAATCACTATGCACAAGCTATAAAGGGGCTAAGACGTGCCAAGAAGCACATTTTTTAAAACTATCCCAATGATGTTTTCCGAGTACACAACTGGAACAAACACCATCTCTGCAACATACCATTGGAAGACCTGTCACCATATTTTCTTTACATAGATTCTGAAGGGAGCGATAGTTTAAGTGACCAAATCGCTCATGCCAAAGTTTTCTCACTTCATCATTAGCAACAAATACCGAGGGAAGATTTGATGACCCAAATTTGTTAAACTTATACAACCTTGTAGAATCATCAGCAATGCTAGTAGCTCAAATCTATCTAGGATCTCTTAGGTCCTTAATTACAACATCGTGAGGTGAAAATTCAACGATTTTATCTTCACTTGAATGAGTTATCTGATATACAGATAGAAGGCTGAAGGATAAGGTTGGAACACATAATACATCATTAAATTGACCATTGTCTAGATGAACAGTTCCAGTCCCTACAACACTAAGAGATATATCATCACCAACATATATATTTTTGGTGTTACAATCATTTAAAAAAGAAAACATGGCTTTGTTTTTGTTTATGTGATAAGAAGCTACAAAATCAATGAGCCACTCATGAGAATGAGAAGAGGAAGATACATTTAGTGCATAACTAGACTGAGATGCTTGACCACCACATGCAGAAAGTGTTATTCCTGAAGATGAAGTTGAAGTTGAAGAGTGGTCCAAATGGATTTTATGCTTCTTCATTGCTGCTTTGAAGGCTTCCATCTTCTTACAGCATTTGGATTCTAAATGGCCACCTCAATTACAAAGTTGGCAATGTATATCAGTCTTCTTCCCTTTGTTTTTATTTGCCTTATCATTTTGTTGAAATGATTTTTCATTTTGAGAATGAAAATTGCTTAGGACCCTTGTTTGGTTTATGACCATTCTTTTTAGGATATTGCTTCTTAGGATTCGTTGAATTTGGTTGTTGCTAGGCGGCTAAGGCTTTCTTAGAAGAGTTTCCAAGATTAAGAAAACTAAGATATAAGAGTTTTTCTTGTTCTCTTATTAAAGAATCACAAAAGGCATCAAAAGAGGGGGACTTGTAGTCTTGTCCTTGAGAAATAAAGGATTCTCTAGTAGAATGGAAGGTGGAAACAAACACAAAGTATGTTGGTCCCAACTTAATAAGAATGGAATAAATAAGGATGCCATATTCTTTCTTAAACTTAACACCTTCCAAGATAAGTCTAAGGGTCTTGAACTTGGACAAAAAATCTTCAATGGAAGAAAAATTATTGGGGTCCAATGTAATCAACTCATTTTCAAGTTGATGGGCTCTAATTTCATTTTTAATTCCAAAAACTTTAGTGAGTTGTTTCATTGCTTCATTAGGAGTATCAAGTTCTATAATTTGGAATCTAAGGTTTGGAGAAATAGACATCCCTATCAATCCATGTACTTGATCTTGCCTATTTTTCCATTTGGATATCTTATCTTCATCTGGATATTTGGTTTCTTGGCCTAAGGCTATTCTGTAAAGACCTTTAGTTCTAAGTAAATCCAAAATGTAGGACCACCATTGGAAGTAGTTGGTGCTGTCAAGAATAACTTGGCATGGACTTTCCATTTAAACATAAACTAAATCTATAGATGCTAAAACTAAGTGCTCCAGTAGAAATATCTCGAAAAACTAGGCTGATTAAAAAAAAATGGCTTTGAAAACGGCTTCCAGATGAAGAAGTCATGGATTTTTGAAGAAAAGTTATTAAAGATGTCGATGAAGTGCATGAATGTGAAGAAATGAATGATAATGTTATATTTAAAAAAAAAATGTGCCCCCTTTCCAAACTTAATCTAATTAGCCCACTTAAAAAAAAAAAATTAGATGACTCACATTTATGAATAAGTGATGTCACTTTTATAATGGTACTTTATGAGCTACTTACTAAATTGTAACTTAAATAAAAGATAAAGAGACTTTAGAATTATAAGTGACTCACTTTTTATAATGGGTGAAAACACTTTTACATAAAGTAACTTTAAAAAATAAGTTACATGTGCAGTGGCATGATCTGGATTATCCACAGTTTCGTGCTCATTCTGTCGACGTTTCAAACCCCAAAGGGGGTCCATCACCAGGACTAAATTAGATAGAATATGAATGCTTTTTGAAAAAGTAACTCAACAAAAAGAAAAAGTTGAACTCAAGAATTCTATTCTCATAAAGTAACTTTGGACCAAGTGAGATAGTTTAAAAGGTTAGTAATTTTTGGAAAAGGGTTCCTTTTTTTAGTCATTGAAACTTTAAGGTGTGTGCTAACTTGAAAAAGCTCCTTTTTTTCCTACAAAACAAAAACCACAAAACCCAACATGGATATACAAAAAAAACAAACCTTACGGCTTGAAGTTAGCTTTAGCTGTAAACTAAATATTTCCCTCAATGTTTCTAGTTTTCTGAGATCACACTAAGGCGCGGTGGAAAAGAGCATACACATGAGAAAAATCCTTCCTTTATGTTTCTGATTTGCCCAGATTACATAGAGTCGCAGGGAAAATAGCATATGCAAAAATGAAAGGTATAGATCTAGTAATTAAAAATAGAGAGCTAAATAAACCAAAATAAACAGAGAGATGAATATCTAGAACTACAAATAAAGACTGTATACCTCCATATCTTAAAAATGACATAGTTAGGGCTACCGGAAACATTTTCGCATGAAACGATAGGGTTTAATTAGTAGAACAGATGCTCTTAACACAATAGAGCAGTCCTCTTAGCCCGAAAGAAGTTAGAAATAGTAGATCTAGGAAACGACAGTCAGATGCAGTTGTACCGACTTTAGATTTGGATCACCAACGGATGCAACCCTCAAATAGCTCTGATACCATGTAGGGATTTATAGGGTAAGTTCCTTAGACAGAACACCAAAGGACACCGCTCACAAACTGATCACGAACCAATACACTAGTATTCTTGACATGGTTTAAACCCTCAAAGAGGGAAATAGTCCATTGCCTGAGCCAACATGACCACTTTAGGCAATTTATTAATAAAATAATTAAAATTTACATAAGCTTCTCTCATGAACGATTACCCTACAAATGACCCTCCATGCTCTTTAAATAGAGATCATGGACCAATCGGGTGTTAAGCCATGAATCAAGTGTCAGTAATACTGAGGAGAGAATGAACCATCGAATCACTTCATGTCTAGAACATATTGTGACCGTCAAATTGTAAGTTACAAAAATACAAAGTAAAGAAACACACTTTACCTAACTCTACACTAGACCAAGATATACTTAACTATTTCCAATGTGTTGAAATATCCTAATGGGTATTTGCAAAAAACAGAAGTCTTCCTTCATCATATTATGAAGAATGGAGGCAAACCAAATGCCAGTACCTGGGAAAGCCTTGCCGAGAGATATATACTGAGTGAACAAGTTCACAAGGCTATGAAGGCAATGACAAGATCTCTGTCAGTTGGACAAAATCATTGGCAGCAAAAGTTTGAAAATGTGTTCGAAGTTTTAAGACATTTTGAGAAGCAAGGTGATGCTAAAAGTGTAGAGGAATTTTTTAGGACTCTGAGAGGGGTGAAATTTGTGAGCACAAAAGTTTATAACTCTTTGCTTCGCATATATCTTCATGTTAGAAAAGAATTAAATGTTATCCAAATTCAACAAGAATTGAAAACAAAAATTAAACATGCTTATAAAATTTGAAGATATGGAAAAAAACACAATAACCAATTCACGCAGAATTAGGAAACTAATGTGTTTTATACAAAATAAAACATTAGCAACATGAATTTGATGTGACCTTCCTCTACCATCGACACATATTAGACTAAAGTGGTTGTAAATGAAGTTGAGAAATTTCTTCCAAGTGTTTTCTCATATATGTGTTAGTTGTCTATGCAACAACAAACATGACATCCAGTACCATGTCACAATATGAATTTCAATTTGAGTGTTGTCATCAAATTGGGATGCATGCAAATTTCCACTAAAACACACAATCAATGACCTTTTATACTCTCTCGACTTTTCATTCCTTTTCCACTTAGAAAAATTTATGTTGAAGGTAAAAGAGGAGGGGTGACTAAGTGCAAACGAATTTCATTGATGATGGATGAAAAGAATCATAGTAGTGACAAACAACGGAGTGAATTTACATGGATGGAAGAGTAGTAGAAGTCTCGTCTCATAGTGTGTGTGCTTATACCAGACAAGGGTATTTGCAAAAAGTAGAATTCTTCATCATATTATGAAGAATGGAGGCAAACCAAATGCCATTACCTGAGAAAACTTTGCCGAGGACTATATATAGAGTGAAGAAGTTCACAAGGCTATGGACGCAATAACAAGATGTTTGTCAGTTTGACAAAATCATTAGCATCCAAGTGATGTTAAAAGTGCAGAGGAATTTTTAAAGACTCTGAGAGGGGTTAAATTTGTGAGCACATAAGTTTACAATTCTTTTCTTTGCACATATCTTCATTTTGATAAAGTTTCTTCCAGAATAGGAGAACTTATGATGGGATATAATGTCAATCTTGATGAAGAAACATACACCCCTCTCAAACAAATGGATGAATCCTAGAAGAGGAGCTCCTACCTTATTTTAAACTAGAAACTGAACTTTCAAGATTTATGCGTAAAGGAATTGTGGAATTGTTATTGGATGACGTGTATGTTACCAAGGAATTTTTATTATCGAGATTACGAGTTCCCTTGGAGCAGACGAAGATAACTAGACTGAGTGGTGGTGCAATTTCAGGCAGATGCATGGATTGTATGTCAGATGCCATCTTACTTTTGAGAGATGTGCTAGATAAAGATTATACTCCTAATGACAATATTTTTTTCCTAGATCCTGTGTGTCACAAACTTGTTGTTACATATTGTGCCCATGCAATTTGTACCCAGGAAGAAAATGCAAATTCAGAGGGATTTACACATATGCAATCAAAGCTTCAGGAATTAGTTCTCGACATTTTTAAATATTGGAAGAAGACGGGCTCTGAATAATGTTGTGCTCTTCTTTGAATAGAAAACAAGCTTAGCCATGCTCTTTGTTGTGTATCATTTTCTGATTTTAATCTAGTAGGGTGAATCAAAACAGAGCAACAAAAAGGTGAATTGATAATGGAAGAAGTGTCCTCAGACACGTAATTTTATTAATCAAGAAAAAAACAATTACATATTTGATTTTGCAAGAGTATACACCCAAACAACCAACACTCTTGCAATGAGCTATTTATAAGCTCCATGTCCTAACTACCTCTAATTATGGATCACTTATTAAATAACAAGTGTCCATTTACAATCAATGCTATTCAAAAGAACTAGCTAACAAATCTCCTAAAATAGAGCCTAACATACGACACTTTTGGAGAGTCATATCTTGTTACAACAATATACTAATAATTATACATTCTAGAATAATAATTATTAATTTAATATCTTAAATTAATAATTATTTTA
>APFE031366399.1:25968-43610 GCA_000404065.3 Pinus taeda
CAACTCCAAGATAGTAGTGAAGTAATCCCAAATCTGTCATCTTAAAACCTGCATGTAACTCCTTTTTCACTTGTGCAATATGATCATCATGGTTGCAAGTAATGATCAAATCATCTACATACATAACAAGAATTACCAGATATTTTCCCTGTTGTCTCACATACAAAGTATCATCAGATTCACTTCGTTGAAAACCAACTTTCTTAAAGTAGTCATCCATCTTTACATACCAAGCTCGGGGAGCTTGTTTTAATCCATACAAAGCCTTGATCAATTTGCAGACTTTATGTTCTTGTCCTTCAATTTCAAAACCTGGCGGTTGGGTCATATACACTTCCTCATGTAAATCCCCGTTGAGAAAAGTACTTTTCACATCCATTTGAGTGGCCAATGCAAGTGTTAATCGGATGGTGTTCCATTTAGTTGTAGGAGAAAACGTTTCCTCATAATCAATGCCTTCCTGCTGCGCAAAACCTTTTGCGACAAGTCGTGCTTTATACTTTTCAAGTTCTCCCTTTTGATTATACTTAATTCTATAAACCCATTTGCATCCTATGGGTTTAAGATTTGATGGACAATCAACAAGTTTCCAGGTGTTGTTATCAATTATTGCTTGATATTCTTCAATCATAGCCTGTTGCCATTCTTTATGTTTTACTGCTTCTTTCTATGTGGAAGGTTCAGTAAAATCATTTGCTATCAAGGAAAAGTTGCCTTCACTTCTATGTGCCCTTCTAGTGCCTGTTTTATTCCTCTCATCAGGCTTTACATATTTCAAAAGTTGAACTACCCATTTCGGTAGTTGGTGCTCACTTGTTTGTGATTCTGAAAGGTCTCCATCATTGTAAAGAGGATTAATATAAACTAATGTTCATTGTTCAGGTGAAGAGTCTGGAGAATCACTATCAGAAGAACGTTTGTTGCTTGGAGATGTGGATGAACTACTAGAAGACCTAGATGATGTTGTTGAAGTAGATGGACTAGATGACTCATCTTCAGAGGAAGGAAAATCAAGTTCATACCAATTTGGTGAAGTTGGTTGACTTTGCATTTTTCCTATTCTTTTTCTACCCTTAATCTCTAACTTTTGAAGAAGACTTTCGATTTCTTCAGCACTATTACTTTATGTTTCATCAAAGATTACATCCCTGCTTACAATACATTTTCCATTGGTCAAAAGGCAGTACCCTTTCTTCTCATCAGAATAGCCAATCATTGTGCATTTTAAACTTCTTGAGTCAAGCTTAGTTCGTTTTCCTTTCGGAACTAAGGCATAACATACAGGTCCAAAAACTCTAAGATGTTTAACTCGAGGTTTGAAACCAAACCAAGCTTCATAAGGTGTGATTCCGTCTAAAGACGCAGTTGGAGATCTGTTTCTTAAGTAGATAGTTGTATGTATTGCTTCTACCCAATATGTTGGACTTAACCTCTTGAAAGTTAACTTGGATCTCGCCATTCCTAACAAGGTGTGATTCATTCTTTCAACTAATCCATTTTTTTGTGGAGTGTAAACATTTGTAAGATGTCGTCTTATGCCATTTTCACTGCAATAAGTTTTGAATTCATTTGAAGTGAATTCTCCCCCAATATCTGTCCTAAGAGTACCTATCTTTTCATTGACTTCATTTTCAACAAGTTGGCGAAAAATTTTAAACTTATCAAATGCTTCTGACTTGTTCTTCAAGAAGTAAACCCAAGTCATTCTGCTGAAATCATCAATGAATAGTAAGAAATATTTGCAACCAACAAATGAAGTTTGTAGTGTTCTACAAACATCACTATGAACTATTTTTAGCCGCCTATTTGCACGCCATGAACTTGTTGGAAATATTTCTCGACTTTGTTTGCCATAAATGCAAGCTTCACATTTTGATTTTCCCTTTTGAAATTGGGAAGTCCTTTAACCATTCCTTGCTTTTGCAATTGAGAAAGACTCTCAAAATTTAAATGTCCATATCTTTCATGCCATAGTATTACAGGTGAAATACCTATAGTCACTGCTCCTGCAAAATCAAAATGCCTTGGAATAACTGTCCCTTTCATCCATAATAGTTTTCCATCTTCATAACCCATCATGACAGTTTTCAAGTTCTGTATGACTAAATTAATCTTGACTAAACCATCTTCCATAATCACCTGATGTCTTGCTTGTCGAATCGTGACTAAAGAGAGCAAATTTTTCTTAAAAGTTGGTACATACCATACATTAGAAATCATTTTTTTCTCCAATGCTAGGGAGAAAAACTTTAACTGCTCCTTTTCCATAAGGAGTATTTTTTGTATCATCTACATGAAAAATAGAATTAATTTGGCAATCTTGAAAATTCCAAAAATAATCACGTTGACAAGTCATGTGTTGAGTTGCCCCTGAATCCAAGATCCAGGCATATTCATAATCACTTCTAATATGTGATGAAAACTGTGATGCTGGCGAGGAAGTAAAAACATATTCTGCGTTATCATCTTATTGATCATTTGCAAATTGCGCTGAGCGTTGCTGAAACTTGGGAATTTTATTAAGAGATGTTTGACAATCTTCAGCATAATGGCCAACTTTGTTACATCTTCGACACACAATTTGACTTAAGTCTCTTCCTCTTCCTGAAGATTGTCCTATGCCTCTGCTTTGACTTCTATGTTGAGATTTTCCTCTACCTTGATTATTATTTCCTTGTCCTTGAAAATTGCCTCTTCCTTGCTTGTTTCCTCTACCTTGAAAATTACTCCTTCCTGAACTGTTGCCTCTATTAAAGTTGTTTCCTCTACTTTGGCTTCGACCTCGACTTTGTACATTATGTGTTGCTTGATTCTGATTGAAATTCCCTCTGCCTCTGCCTTGAGAACTGTTTGTTGATGATTTACTAGTGTTGGCCTCTGTGAAAAAAACATCTTCACCAACTTTCTTCTTCTTCCCAAAGGTCTTATCATGTTAGGTCAACATTTCACAGAACTCATCAAACTTTATTTTCTCTAATTCCCCAGTTAATTGTAGAGTCTCCAAAAAATGCATGTAGGAAGAAGCCCAACAATTACAATTGTTACCATAAAACTATCATCTATTGCTGGAAAACCAGCATTAATGATTTCCTACCTAATATTCTTAAGTCTTGAGATATATTCAAGAACATCAGCTCCTTCAGTCAATTTTTGTTGCAACAATTTTAATTGTAGATCAACTTTCTTTGATTCAGGCTAAGTATCAAAGAGGTATTTAAAAGTTTTCAGAGCAAACCATGCATCTGTAGCATTTTCTATATGGACATACATTTCATCAATGACAGAAGATTTAATAAGAGCTAAGGCTTTGGCATTCTTAACTTCCCATTTTGCTAGTGCAATTGCATCTGTGGGTTTATTTGGTTTAATATCTCCATCACATATACCCTGCCATAATTCATTGTAAATGAGAGTGCTTTCGATGAGACGGTGCCGTGTTTTATAAGATTTTGTGCCTTCAAGTTTGTCAAAATCAGAAAACAAATTAATCAACTTTGACATTGTAGCGTTGAAGCTTCACACCAAGAATCAGAACAAAAATGTCAAGATGAGCAACACAACATGAAACACACCACGTAAAAAACACGATCTATCGGAGCTTGGCCTTGACCCTCGTATAGTCATTGAAGTAGGAGAAAAATGACTGAGCTTTGCACTTGGCTGTAGTCAATTTCTCAAAAATTACAAGGTAACTTTCAAAATTTGACTTTTACAATGATGCTCTTGCAAAACTTGGTAAAAAAAAGTTACCCCCCCTCAAAGCAAAATTACTTTGAGTTACACTTATCCCTTCAAAAAATTACAATTGAAATCCCCTTATTACTCCAAAATAAAATATTCCTTATTCTCCACAAAATTTATAAACGACAAAAAATCCTTATCACTCCATTAACATTAAAAAATTAAAAAAAATATTTCTTATTTCTACGCTTCTTCATCCTTCAATTCATCTTTAAACTTTCAAATAAAAAACTATTTAAGAGGCTGAATTTTTTTGTTTCAAGCTGTCCTCCACACTGGCTGCTAGCCAGCGCAGGCTAGCTTCTTGCTACCTTAGATTGGCTTCTACTGGCTTCTTGCTAGCAAGCTACTTCACGCTGGTTGGTTTCACTGCAAAATAAAACAAACTACAAAAAAAATCGCTGCAGATACCCAAATCTCACTACAAACAGCACTGGCATTAAGTTTCAGTATCTGAAAGAATTCTTGATTGTGTATCTCAATTTAAATTTTATGATCTCCAAACCACAACATTTGAACATTTCTCAAAAGATGAACATATCTCCAAATTAAGAACTGCTTAATTTTCCATTAAGAATTCCGCAATTAAATTTAACTAAGAATAACGATATGGTTAACCTTTTTCTGCGACTAGTGGCATCTACCTCAACCTTTTAGCGTGGAAAGGCGAGATAAGCTTTGAAAGGCTTCAAAGTAGCAATCGCGTGAGCAATACGGGAGGAAGATTACTTTCATTTTATCATCACTTTTAAGACAAGAACTCACGGTAGGTGCATTTAAGCAAACAAAACGCAAATTTCCAATGTAAACTGGTCATTAAAATACAATGCCACAGAGAAAATCAAGCTTTACATTCCATCATTTTCTCTGTGGGATGCAGCATGACCAAGACAACTCTTCTATTGAATCCAGGATGTGGCAGTCTTCGGCAAAGTTCATGGCCTTCCTGACAAAGAGCACACTGGTGGCAGAAAAAGTGTGTAGTAAAATCACACGCTGACTCACACTAACCGGTAGAGACCCACGCTTGGATTTTCATTGCCTGACAGATCCGATGAGCCTTTGAAAATTGTATACATATTGAAAAAATAGAGTAGGTGTGGCAGATGGGTTTTATCAAACTCTCTGAATTGCAATTGCTGATATAAATTTTCATGAAAAGTAGGTTTCAGGTCCAATATGCTAGGAGGAGGCACTGGCTACAGAATTCACATAACAGGCTGCTGCAAGTAGCTGTAAATAAAATGATGGGGAAAGGAAGTTGGAGGATCATGCGGTTCTAAGAAGAAGTCCACCTCGCGGAGCAACAAGGCGGGGTTGCAATTTTCCGTTGGCAGAATCGCCCAGTTTCTCAATGCCGGAAAGTATTCAGACAGATCAAGCCATCAAATATGGCACTAAAATGGTTTGAAGCAGAGAAAATAATAGAACTTTAAGACACAACAATTTTGATATTAATACAAAAAATTGATTTTCAGATTTAAAAATCGAAAATCAATAAAATAATAAAATTTCTTCTCTTTTGAACAAAGACTTGATAAATTTCATACCAATCATTCGCTGAACAATTCAATGGAGTTTTCCACAAACTTGTAAAGCTGGAATCTCCTCCCCGCATCAACTGCAGCATTACTAGAGCTCTGATACCACAATAATGGCAGAAGTGTCCTCAGACACGTAATTTTATTAATTAGGAAAAAAACAATTACATATTTGATTTTGCAAGAGTTTACACCTGAACAACCAAACACTCTTGCAATGAGATATTTATAAGCTCCATGTCCTAACTATCTCTAATTATGGATCACTTATTAAATAACAAGTGTCCATTTACAATAAATGTTATTCAAAACAACTAGCTAACAAATCTCCTAAAATAGAGCCTAAGATATGACACTTTTGGAGAGTCATATATTGTTACAACAATACACTAATAATTAAACATTCTAGAATAATAATTATTAATTTTATATCTTAAATTAATAATTATTTTATTCCAATTTTATAACCTATGATAATATTGTATTTTTGGATCATCTAGCAATTGAAACATAGCAATAAAAAGGTGAATCGAAAGAGAGCAATAAAAAGATATGCATTGAAAGAGATAGAAGGTACCTCTTGTTTTCGGAAAGAAAAAAAAGCAAGTACTCTGGTGGATGTTGTGAAACTTGAACTCCAACACTGCAGGTCTTCTTCCTATCCACTGGCTGGGTCATAAACTATTTGCAAGTCACAGCGGTTTACATTATAAGAGTTTCTTTCTCTCCATGCTGGGATGGCATGTGATAAGACTTTGCTAGGACCTTCTTTGCCTTCTTTGCCTCCATGCTGGTGTGATAGAGATGCTTATATTCTGCAGGAGAATTACATAAATGTCTGTAAGAACTTATTTCCCTCCATGCTGGGATGGCATGCGATTTATAGCAAACCACAAGTCTGGGCTTCAAATTTCACGAATATTTCCTGAAATTTTGTATTTGTGCCCCAAACTTCTGCCAAGAAGTATTCATTTCAGGGAATGCTCGCCAACATACAAGGTACACAAGGTGCAGGTAACATTAATTTAGGGGATGGTCATTGATACGAAGTTACAGGGAATTCTTATCAAGGTTCCAAGCTGCAAGTGTTTGTTTGAACATATTCACTCATGTCGGCACTATACTGAAACCTCACCTTGCCATTTTGCAGGAGAAATAAATGGTGTAAAAACATAGTTTGACAGATGGCAAGATGAAGGGAAAGCACATGTCACAATTGTATTGGCCAGAAGGGAAAAATCTAAGCATTTTTATTGGTTGGGTGAACAATGTTTGCCCACCCAAAGCCAACAAAGGAAATGTCTATCAGCATAATAAGTCCATTGGCATTAATTGAAAATTTTCATGTCCCTTGATTTTGATGTGGGCAGATGCATTTCATTTTGCTTTCTGAATTTTTCGTACATAATTATAAAGGAAGGTGACTTGTGGATGAATTTTGACATGAGACTCGTACAAGTGAATTAACACCACCAGGCAACCCATTTTCAGTGAGTTGTGGAATTTTAGGGACTCTTATCACATCTAGGGGTCCTGTCTTTCTCATGAGGATGCACAAAAAATTTCCAAACCTTTTCATGATGTTATTGCAGTGCAAATTTCAGCATCTTTCATAGTGTATCAAAACAACTGTCAAAAGAAGACATCTTGTCAATGTGTCGTGTTCTCTCTGCTCCATGTGGCGATATCTCAATTTCATTGTAACTTTCGCCTACGAATTATAATTGCATTGTGGAGATTCCTTGACTTTGTTAATGTTTGTGTTTTTAGTGATATAGCAATGGAAATTACATAATGTTGCTTTAAAGAACATTAAATAACCTCATTTCCACATTAATATATTTTATAAATTATTACTGATATAAATAATAAATTATTAAGATGATTAATGGTTAGTTGGTAAAAGTGGATAGTTTGAATAGAGTTCAGTGCCTTTACACTTGTAAATGTAGAAGGGGATCAAATTTTGTGCTTGATGAATATACAATAAATATAAAAGTTGAAAACATACAATCAGAGGTAAACTTCAAAAACAAAGCGTTGAGTGCTTTGATATTTTGTAAATGATATGTTTCCATTGTTTTTATTTATAGAGCAAATTAGATTACAGGTAAATTAAAATAACATAAAGTATCTAATATGATATAGTATTTTGTGAATGATGTCATTTTATTATATATATTATATTTTATTCTATTATTAGTCCCTGCCATTAGGAAATGGTATGGAACTATAGTAATCAGAAACGAGGTGGGTTATTATTAGTTGAGTTTTTTACTAGGGTCGGTTAATCTAGTATAATAAAAGTTTTCAGGCATATAGTCATTTACAGTCTTATTTGGCCTCTTCCCGAGACAAAGGGAAGAAACTATATACTATATTTAAAAATTTTCTTGCATTTTGATGCTAAAGTAAAGTCTCGTAAATTAATGCTAACATTACTTTTAAGTAGCGAGCTAGAAATGCTAAAGTAAAGTCCCGTAAATTAATGCTAACATTAATTTTAAGTAGCGAGTTGGCATTAGTCAAGCCGTACTCACATTAATCTTATTCTCATACTCCTTATTCTTTTTGTTTTCTAGCTTAGCCTTGTCTCTAGTTCCACTTTGGGTAAGATTGTCTAGGTCCTCAATCTCTGGAAGCTATTAGAGACATATTGGGCATGTGAGTGAACAAGTGGCAAGTGTGATGTTGCAAGTGGCGAGTGATAGGAGGATGCAAGTGGCCAATGAACCCAACGCATGCTGAGGTCGGTCATGGCGAGTGATAGGAGGATGCAGGTGGCTAGTGAAGACAATGCATGCAGAGGTCAATCTTTACCAGAGGTCGGCCATTAGCAGGATTTTTATTATCAAACCTGCCTGGACTGCTTCACAATTATTTCTCCTGTCTGGACTGCTTCACAATTATTTCTCAACTGCCTCAACTGCTTCACAATTTAGAATTCTTCCTAGATTGTCCGAATATGAAAGAGTTCCAGGATTCACAATTATTTCTTGAAAGAGTTCCAAGCTTCACAATTATTTCTCGATTGCCTCGACTGTTGAAAATAGCAACAAGAGATGATAAAAATAGAATCCAGAAATTCCAATTTAATTTGTCCTTGAATTAAATTGTGAATTAAAATAGAATTTAGTCTTAACAGCTACTTGGAAATAATTAATTAATTCATTTTGAATCAATTAGTTGGAGAAATTCAAGTTAGAAGTCTTTTTGAAGTCATGCAAGAGTTATCCCTTTGACTAAGGAGATAAGATTGAGTTATTCCTTAAATCAAGGAGATATGGTTGAGTTATATTTGAGTTGTAATTAGTTAACTCAGTTTACTGAGCTAAGTCCAGCTAAATTAGTTCCAAACTGTTTGAGGAACTAATAGTGAGTTAACAATCAGTTGATGCATGCATGCATCCAACTAGTGCTACTCCAGATAACTGAAGATTCCCTCATCAAAAACTCATGCATGTCTATTCTAAGAAAGACCCAATTGAGTTAAATGTCAAGGACAATCTACTATTAGTTGCATGTGTTTTCCTATAAAGGAAACCAATGCATGCAGTCAAGGGAAGGTTCCTTGAGGATTGCGTAGTTTTGGAGGATCAGTGTTACACTTGGTTGAGAGTCTTCCACTTGGTAACATGAGGATTACCCAGGAGAAACTGCGCAAGGAAATAGGAGGCTTGGAGGGAAGAGGAGAAGGCTTGAGAGAAGCCTTGATTGCTTAAGAGCATCTGTGAGGATTGTGCTGAGAGCTGGCTAGCTGTGAGAGACTAGGCTTTGTATAATTCCTATGTATTTCCACCTTATAAGATAATACACATAGTGGGGTTTTTAGTTGAGGCTTTCCCAAAGTGTTTTCATGTGTATTGTGCATTGATTCTTCTTCTTCCAATTATATTGTTCAGTTCGATCTTTAAGCTTCCGCAAATTGATAGTAGATGCAGGTTATAGTATTATGCTTTGATTTATATTGCATGATCGGGTTAACCTAGAGAGATTTTCTACATTGACTGCTTCACAAGTTAGAATTCTTCTCCACTGCTTCACAATTCAGAATTCTTCCTAGACTGTCTGAATCTGAAGGAGTACAGAATTTGAAAGAGTAAGAGACTATTTGAGAGAAATCACTAGTCGAACAGAATAAGTCAAGCAAAGTCAAGCAAAGCATACTGATCAAATGCAATATAAACTATAAACTCCAGAAAGTATTTTCTGAAGAATAGTATGACTACATAGTCTATCTATAAAGAATGTAATTTCTTATTTTATTGCACTGCATTGACAAGCTGTATGCCCCTGCTTTAGCCTCTATTAATTATTGGTTTTCTAGGTTCATAAAATAAAAACAGTTTTTATTATCCAATAAAATAAAAATCTGTAATTTAAATTCAATATTCTTTTTTATGCAAGAAAATAAATATTTTTTTCTTTTCTTCCTTTTTTCTTTTTTTGGTGTATGCACCTGCAACCTCTATTAATTATTGGTTTTCTAGGTTTTCTTATCTAAGAAAATAAAAATTTAAATTTAAATTTAGTATTTTGCTAGGTTCATAAAATAAAAGTGGTGGTTTTTCTTATCCAAGAAAATAAAAAACTATAATTTAAATTCAGTGTTCTAAGTCGTGAGATTTTTCAGTGAAACATGAAGGGACTGCAAAACAAATTGTAAAACTAAAGCTACTAACCCCATTGAATTTTGAATTCTCTCTGTAATAGTGATGGTTGAAGCCTCCCCATTATTGGATCTCTGAGCAAAAAAAGATGGCAAGGATGTGCAAAGCTATGCTACATCAGAGAGCTTTACAATCCCAAACATCTATGGCCCAGAACGATATCAGCATATTAATACCAATATGGATGCCAATTATTCTAACTTCGGCCCAGGAATAACCCCTCATATGTTCGAGAAAAATTGACGCTTAACAATTATTGAACCCAGTTCAAGTTCAGAACCGGCTACATTCTGGTTAAATCCTCAATCAATCCAACTTAATCGGGAAGTGTTTGACCACAATTCTTATCTTAGGAAGCTGCCCCAGAGGCATGAAGAAATTCTGGTTGATCACGGTTGAAACAACTGCATGAGTACTATCAATACAGGCTCTCCAAAATAGGCATGTAACTGCATCAACTACTCACAATTACGGCATTACGTTGCTCATAATCAATATACCTTTGATGCTGCAAACTTGCATATTTACAATGGGACGGTAGCTTATCCAGTACTTCTGTGTGAAATGCAGATGAATAGTCATATAAGACTAGGGAACCCATCTGCATTATTAGTCAAAATTGATCATTCAATTGCCTTTTTTGCATCTAACTCTTCTGAGGTGGAAAATTATGAGTCGCCCTGGATGAATGCCTTCAGTTCAGAAAGTAACAACTTGGGAGCCTATGGAATGAAAATAATGAACATAATGCTCACTGCAAACCCCATGACAATCATGCTCCAATTGATGGCAAAGCTTGTAGTTCTAATTCTATGGTGTTCCCTGTCCCAATTCAGCTGAAGCATCATCCATTGATTGAGTTCAAGCTTCACTACCAGAAATGGAGCAAGCCAATACAGAGTTTGTCCTATATTACCTTGATTGACACACCATGGCAGGAGGCAGAGACTTGTTTCCAGATATTCCTCCATCCATCCTTTGTTGCATGCCCAAAGATGTGAATGTTATGCCCGTTGAAGCCAAGTAGATTAGCTTGATGCAATGTTAAATGGTGTGCTTGAATGTTAACTGTATTCTTGAGGCTTACACACTATGTTATGGAGAAGGGTTATACACTATGTTATGAAGACGGAGCATTGAGACGCAGCAATGAGGACAACTATGTATGAAGACGAAGAATTGAGACGCAACAATGAGGACACATGATCTTCATGTGAGAACCCACATGGTCTATCATGTATCATACATTCATGTTGTTTATTGTATACCTCTTTAATGACTATAAACTTCATTGTGTTACTTAATACCTACTTAATTAAGTATACCATCAAGACCATGTAATTAATATGATTATTATATTGACTTTTATGGGTAATACATGCAGGGGCTAAGATGGCTTTCAAACTGACTATATCTACATCCATTCATCACCTGCTCAACGCCTTTCAAGTGGTTAGAATAGTGAGCCCACATACAGACCTCTTAGGATCTCATTAATTTAATGGGAGTATGGAGCAATATTGAGACACTAAATACGACGCCTGTATTAACAAGCAGTATAAGCCACAGTTTTGTCCACAATAAAGTTATTAATTTTTTCACACTTCGGGGATGTCTTCGAGCGATGACCTCCATGTAGAATGAGCTGCAGGCTTCTTTTCATTTACACGAACATGAGTAACTCCTCCTATTCGAAGCTTTTCCAATAGAAATGACACTAAAGCCTCTGTGTGGCTTTGAGATAGAAATTCAGCCAATTGTTTTGAAGAAATTATCACCTTGATCTCCTGAACATTTTTGGAATTCTCTCTATCTGAAACATGCGTTTCACGACTGCAACATCTAGTATGGCATGCCTTCTCCATGTCACGATGTTTCTTCAACCCACTACAAATACAATTACCCATCACCATTTACACATTGTTATTTCCACCATTGCAGAATCATAAAATGCCATGCAATTCATATAACTTCTTTGCAGAAGCTTATTGCTTTAATATGCAATGTATGCCAGAGATTGATATGAGGCTGCTTTAATATGTAATTTAGCTTTGGTTTACGACCCTTCAGATTCAAATCTAAACCGAGTAAAGAAATAATAATTTGACTACGACTACCAGAAAGCAAGAAACACTTTCTCTGACAAGACCAAGAGTACTGGCACTCGCAACTTCACTAGCAAGAAGATTTATTTACCTAAAATGTTTGAGTTGAACGTCTTTCCGACTTTCACTAGCTCTACTTACAAGACTAGCTCTACTCAAGGACTAGACTGACTTGCCTACTTTTCCATTGCATGCTCAAATAACCAGTCAGTCCTAAATCAAGCGGCTAGTTAGAAGGTGATCGTAGGAGGTAGCTTCCATCCTATAAAAACAAGTTCAAGATATTACAGTAATAGATATCCAAAACTCAGTCTTAGTTATACAATCGGTCACCAAATTTTCTTATATTTAAATTGTTTAGCTTAAATATGATTTATACTTGCAAATAATTTAACTTGGCCCTGATATTGACCGAATTTATCTCGCTAAATGATAATCTTTATAACTTGAAAAAACTTAGGTGATCACCAAATTTGTTTATATTTAAATTATTTAGCTTAAATATAACTTTTTTCAACATCAAAAACACGTATATTACTACCACTTTCCATCAATATACAAACATTTATAAAATATGTACTTATCCATGTTCTAAAAAGCTAGTTTAAGAGTTCTCACTTTATTAGATTGTATGCCTCCATTAGATGTGAAAAGATGTGATTAATAATTAGTTAAACACGCCAAACATCTAGAACTCACCAACTATACAACAAAAGCACCATTTTTTCACATTGCAAGGCTAAGTAGAAGACTTCGCCTAATCACAAGTTGAACATGTCCTTCAAAGTTTTCCTCATCATGTAATATCCACCTTGGTGGAATGCATTCAAGTGCTTCAATTCCTCCCGATGCTCATCTACCACTGCTCAAACAAAATCTCATATTCATATACCATTATTAGCATGTTTTTTCCCTCGACAACAGGGATATGCCTAATACGATTGTCTGTCATAAGTTGTATTGCCTTCAATGCCTTTGTATCAGAAGTTATTGCTTATTTTCCTTAGTCATAATATCCCCAAATTTGGTTGTTTTCGAAGATATTCCCTGTACAATTATCTTTCTTAGATAATCTCTTTCTGTGATAATCCTTGCAATTGATTTCTCCTCTACTGGCTTTACAACCAACAGTGCTCCTACATTGTGTTGAGTCATAGACTTCACTGCATCATACAATGTGTCTTATGTAGTGCACCACAATCAATATCCATTGGCATTCTTTCCCTTTCCTTTCAAAATGTCTACAATTGTTATGCTCTCAAAACCATGTTCTTCCAAACGAGCACTAGAAACAGACTCATAACGAGCTATAATATTAGATTTGAATGATGGTTCAGCAACACAAACATGTTGCAGAATTGATTTCTTAAAACTACCTTCACGAAACTTAATTGCTCCAAGTGCACCTTGCATTTTAACTTAAGATAATGATTGGAGAGCATCAAATCTATGCTCTTCTAGACGGGTGAGAGACTCATCCTCTTTGGTGAGATAGCTTAAATATGATTTATACATGCAAATACTTTAACTCAGCCCTGATCTTTACCTTGTAACTTGAAAAAATAGGGCAACATGAAACTAATTAAGTTCTAGATGGTCAAACTATGGATGTGGAAACTCTGTACTTCCAGACTCTGGAACTTGCCAAAAAGCTTTGGTGAATTCGTACACTTCCTGCTCAGTTGTACACTTCCCCCTAAGCAGGGATTTATTGCATAGCAACCCTCCTTGTTTATTTTTAAATTAAATGGTTTATTAAGTAAATTGTAAAAAAATAGTATGATTTGAGTTTTATGTTTTAAATTAAATGATTTATTGAATAAATTATAATAAAAATATTAAATATTAATTATGTTTATTATTTTTAAGTTTATATATATTCAATATATATTTATTATTAATATTTAAATTAGTTTTTAATAATTATATTATTAATTTAATTAAATATATTGCATTAAATTTTATAAATATTTATATAAATTAATATAATTTAAAGTTTATATATATATATAGATATATGACTAAGTATATATTGAATTATATTTTTAATTTTAATAGTTAATGATATGCAATAATTATTTCAATTTAACTAAATTATTTATATTAATATTTAAAATTTATCACGTATTTTATAGGTTTTTAAGGGTGATAGCGTTTAAAATGATTTTTGGTTTATTTAATTTTAAGAAAAATATTAAGGATTTAATTGAATTGTTCTAAAATTTAGAGTTTTTATTTTATTCATTTTATTTTTCTATTTATTTTCATGTGTGTGGATATTATAGTGTTCTTAATGGTATTAATATTAACAAAAATATATTATATTTTATTTTTGAATGTTTTAGCTAACAATTAACATTTTTATATCATTTTTTTAAGTGGCAAGTGACTTTGGTTAGAGCTCAAAATAATATTAGGAAGCTCCTTGTTTTTCATAATATTTATTTTTTTCTTTTACATTATGTATATAATCTTAGCTATACTATAAATAGATGAAATACCGATTTTTAAGAGGAATATTGGATAAATAATTGGTAAACATCTTGTTGAATAACTCTCAAGCCTGACTTTGATTTGTGACTCGTGCACCTAAAAATTTTGAACCACTATTTATCCTAACACCCCTTGCTACAATCCTCTCTTTACTGAAAATGGACCAGGATTCAAGAGGGCCCTCGTCTCTACCCCCCAACCTATGCCCCCTCCAGACATAGCGACATTGAACACCCTTGTTATTGGAGGGCCACATTTCCAAAATGCCAATTCCTCCAAATTTGTGAATAATTTTGATGAAATTATAAAGGTGTAGGTGCATGCCTCTCAATCTAGATTGATGGATTTGAAGCTTGCAGATCAAGGGCTTATTTCTCATTTTATGAGCTTCTAGCCCTCTCCAAGGTCCTTAAATACATGGATCGATAAGAACTGGATACCCAAGATTAAAAATAAGGTTTCAACATCATTTTGTAGATGATGGTTTTACAACTTCTTGTTCAAAGACAAAGGAAATCGAGATCTCATATTTAGTAATGCCCCCTACTTCATGTTGGCCTAAGGTTTATAACTACACAAATGGAGTCCAAATTTTAGTCCTCAATGTGATGTTCTTACAGGAGACCTGGTATGGTTCAAGCTTCCTGTTGACAGTGCTGGACCTGCCAACATATTAGGGGATCTCCCTAGTAAGAAGTCCCAACTAGACCTCAGACCATTTGGCATAGGAGTCCCAACAGTGGGTCAAATGGTATCGCCTTGACCGCGGTTGTGCATAGAGGAAGTAAGATTTCCTTGTTGGTAGCAAGGGTGTGACATGCATAGCAAGCTAAGGAAGGTTCATGAACGGTTCTAACACATAGAAAGTGGGGTGAGTGCGCCCCTTGGAAACCTTTTGAAACACACACTTGGAAGGGAACGCACGAGCAAAGATGCAACACAAACTGGAAAGCAGGCGAACCAACATTCCACCAAAGTGATGGTTAAATGAACAACATATCTTAGTAATATTCATACATACATATATAGAAAGAGTCTATACATACATGCATAAGCAAACAGGTACATATATCATTAGAGTAACCAAGATAACTGAAAAAACAATAACAACATATTCATGAAACATGTTGGCTCTGTTATATTAAGAAGTGAAAGTTCGAATCATATAGTACAACCATGACCAACCGCTAGTCCCGATAATGGAATGTTATAGTCACTGCCACTTGCTCCTCCAAAGAGATGTACTAGCTCTTCACTGTGGAGAAGTCAAGGCTCATTACAATATTCTCTGAGCTTTCTCTAAGATATTCCTATCGAAAGCTTGGTTGCCCAAAAGCCTCTACAATGAGTTATGAGGTTCTATAAATATCAAAGGGTGAGGTGACCCTTGACATTCCCCTTTGTGATTTTTTAGCTACCCTCATGACTCTTCAACTACTCTATGACTATTACATTCAACTATCGACACTTGGACTTCCACTTTACAAGATGTTACATACAATCTGCACATGTACCCATGTGAGACAAAATAGGCTTGAGCAAGCCACGCAAGACATCACTAAGACTTGGACAATTGTGGGAAGACAAACTCTTTGACATCCTCATGATGGTCGATGGTGGCAAACTAATGCCAAGCTTGGTAGTCCGTGATGGTGTTCATGTACTCTGTGGTGACATATTTCTGGAAAAGAACTCTTGCCTTTGTTTCATCTGGGTACACTGATTTGGCTCCTCTGTCCAACTCATCTGATAACATGCACATCATCGTCTTCAGTGCAGTTGGAACAACGACATACTGATGCATAGTGTCTGTGCTGGTGGTTATGTGCATCAACTCGTCAAAGTACGTGTCTGACTCCAGTCAGACTTGATTCTTTGTCTTTTCCTTGGTGAGTGTCCCAATAGATGGGATCGCATGTGCATGGACAAAAACATCCATGCTTCTAAACATCCATGCGTGGGAAGCATGCAAACTAGTGATGAGTTGTGGGAGTTCCTCATAGTTTTGGATCTGACGCCAGATGCATGCCTTCAACTCTACCGCCTTGGGCTTCATCAACTTGGGCAAGTGTAACGAGGCTCCCTTGTATATCATTATCAATATTTGCATGCGGTCAACAATAGTATTCAGGTTTGACAAGATACTCACTCTCTTGTCACAACACTACTGCTAACCATTGAGATGGAAAACTACCTTATGCATGGTGCCAAATCTAGAATACAACATTCGTGTGACTATCTCAAAGGACGATACTTCATCCAATATTGCTCTCTTCAATTCCACTCTGTGGGATGTTGTAACATGTTCTCCTCCTTGCTTGGTCTTCTATAACTCCTTATCCATTCGCTCATTCTTTGCTATCAAGAAGCGAACACTCAAGATTGTGGCTTTGACATATGCTCTGGTAGCATCGATGAATGTTGTTGGATTCTTTCACATGTCAGATACGATCACTCATTCTTTGAACTGCGTAGGATATGTGTGGACATCCATAGTAGCCACTCTGTGCGATTACACAACTCTATGATATGACTCGTCGAATGATATGTTTTGCATCTCTACTTCCAGATTGTCTCCAAGGATCTCAGTATCTCCTTGTTCGCTCAGGACTTTCTCTGCTTCTGGATTTGGTGAAGCTAGTGGGTTTACCTCTTGGTTGTAAGGCATGAGGTCAGTATCCTACCCTGATTCTGGCTACTCCATCTCTCTATCCATCTACTCGAGTATCTGTTTAATCTCTTGAGAAAATTCCTGCTCTTGCGACTCCTCACCCTGCCTGCTTTATGCCACCTGCTCGGATGAGTCTACAATCTGTATGGGCATAGTTTCATCTATCTATGCATGTTGTGCCTCTTGCTATGTCTGTCCCTGTTGCACTTCCTTCTCCTGTCTTTGCAGCTCTTGTTATTCCCGGAGTTTCCACTTCAACTCTTGCAACTCCTTCACTGTTTCCTCCATCTTTTGTTTATCTCTCTACCTTTGCGCATTTCTCTTGTCACGCTATCACCTCTTAGCCTCTATCTCCAAAGTTTCTTTCTCCACAAGTGGGTCTACTTTGAACTTTCATCTTTCTCTTGCCTTTTTCACGTGT
>APFE031366403.1:6436-37035 GCA_000404065.3 Pinus taeda
CCATACAGTCAATAAGGCAGGCCTTCTAAGGCTGCGGTGTACCAAGGAGAGACTCCTCCACTTCCATGCTGTCCAAGTCTGGTAGAACAACCTTTGCTGCTAGCTATGGCCTGTGGCCTAGCCTAGCAGCAAGTTAGGCCTACGGTCCTCCATCAAACAACACCCAACAACCTCCAATAAGCAGTGCTAACTCCTTATCTTACTCAGCTCATACAACCCTACAATATTGCACCTCAAACAACAACTCGGCTTTCAGTCAGCCACCCTAAACAGATTCGCAAGCTGATCCCTTTCTTGTTGTCCAAGTCATGTTCTGTTTAGATCACTAGCCCAACAACTCGGTTCCTATTTAGACCTAGGTTCATGCCATAGAACAACATTATTTACCAAGCTGTCACATAGATTTCCATGCTGCTCTTCTAGCCTCCTTTACGTTGTCATAGGGCTCCTTCTTGCCTCGGCTAAGGCTTCCTTTTGCTGCAGCGTAGAGCTTCCCTTTTGACTGCGGATTAGGGCTTCCTTTTGACAGTGGATTAGGGCTCCCTTTTGTTGCGTATTGGAGCTCCTCTTAACTGCAGATTAGGGCTCCTTTTGACAGTGGATAGGTCTCTACTTGACTACGGATTAAGGGCTCCCTTTTGCTACATATAGATCTTCTCTTCTTCATAATTGTGGCTAGGGCATGGCCTCTTCTCCTTGAATGCGGCTAGGGCATGGCCTCTTCTCCTTGACTGCAGCTAGAGCTCCTCCCTTTCACTGTGGCTAGGGCACATACTTGACCTTTCTTTCCACCATGTCCGCCTTGTGAGAGGACAAACCTAAACGAGTGGAGAGAGAGATCATGTGTGATGTGCTCCTCAAATGATTTGAGGTCTCCTCTATTTAAATACAATGTTGAGGTTGAGCTGGGGGTAATTTGCTTGTTAGTTGACCTTAACAAATTGTCAATAATACAAATAAATTCATATCTCCATAAATACATGTCGGAATTGGGTGACCTTTAGATCAATACTACACCTCTCGGAGAGAGGAATCCAAGAAAAATATCCGCTGCCATAAATAAGGTGATACACATGGAGTTTGGCCCCAGTTGCCAATTTTAACCCTCCCTCTCAACTACGGAGAACTCCATTTGCTAATCCACCTGTTAGTTGGTACTATCTCTGCCATCAATGCACTGCTCTGCTTTGCTGAACTATGAAGAAGAATAAGTGATTGAGAATGTTTCATACCATTCTCTACTGACCCGAAGTCAGTTCCAGATGAAAGAGAGTGTTTCATACCACTCTTATTGACCCGAAGTCAATTCTAGATAAAAGAGAGTGTCTCATACCACTCTTTTTGACCCAAAGTCAGTTCCGATAAAGAGTGTGTCATACCACTCTTACTAACCCGAAGTCAGCTCCAATTGATCACAGATCAATATCATCCTAGCATAGGGAGTACAGTAGTACACGATGCGTCCATCAGTAGTACTATGGTCCCTATCCTTATTTCCCTACTCATTGGCTAGATGGGAGGTACTTCCCATGAGTCCGAGACTGCATGGGTAGGATGCAGTGTTGATAATATCAGTATCGGCAAAATATCGACAAGGGTCCAGAAAACATCTTAGTGGCAATATCAGCGAAAATATTGACAAGCATAAAAAATCATTTTTCTTTCTTCAGATTTTTAAACATAGATGATATTTTCGAAATATGGCGATATTTTGCCGATATTTTCAAAATAGGAAATATCGCAATATTTTCTCGGCAATATATCGTTTTGCCGAAAATATCACGATATTTTCGAATATCGCCGATATTTTGAAAATATCGCGATATTTTCAAAACAAAAAATATCGCAACATTTCCTTGACGATATATCGTTTTGCTGAAAATATCGCGATATTTTCGAATATTGCCGATATTATCAACACTGGTAGGATGTCTTAGCAGGAAAAAGATGAACCACTCATCCTGCCTACATGTCGCTATGGGGTATCCCAGGGGAAGGCTGAACCACTCACCCTGTACACAACAAATCACTAGGGGAAGGCTGGACCACTCACCCTATGATTGTGTCTCAATAAGAGAAGGATGAACCACTCATCTTGCCTACATAGCAAACCACTAGGGGAAGGCTGAACCACACCCTATGATTGTGTCTCAGCAGGAGAAGGATGAACCACTCATCCTGCCTACATAGCAAACCATTAGGGGAAGGCTAAACCAATCACCCTATGGTTGCTCATCTCTCTAAGAAGTACCCCATGCCCCTCGGAGCTCCCAGAGCTCAATTTCCATATCAAACAGGACCCTCACGAGAGGTCTCTCCACGACTCCTAGTCATTCTCGGAAAGTCAAGAATTTGACCTTTCCCAGGGGCTTTGTCAGAATATCGGCGACTTGCTCATCAGTCCCAAAGTGATGGAGCCTTATTGCTCCTCGTTGTACCATATCCCAGATAAAGTGTTACCTGATGTTTATATGCTTGGAGCGATCATTAAACATGGGATTATCTGATAATCGGATCTCACTCTGGTTGTCGCAGAGGATCACGGTGGTATCCAGCACATGTCTGAACAACTCACTGAAGAGCTTCCTCAACCAGACAGCTTTAGGAGGCCATACTTGTAGCTATCTTTTCGGCCTCAGCAGTGCTCAAGGCAACTGACTTCTGCTTCCTGCTCATCTAGGATATCAAAGCAGAATCCAAAGAAAAACAACACCCAGAAGTGCTCTTGAGATCCACCACACTGTCAACCCAATTAGCATCAGAATAACCATGCAGCCTTACATCTCCGGTATTGTATCTCAGTCCCAAGATTTTGCCCCGAAGATATCTCAAAAGATTCTTCGCACCAATCCAGTGTATGTGATGAGGCTCAACCATATATTGGCTCATCGTGTTCACTGCAAAACATATATCCAGACGGGAGTTCACCAAGAACATCAGTGCTCCTATGAGTTGACAATACTCAGAAGCATTTCCCAATTCAAGTCCGACAACACTACCGCATAACTTCTTGAAGTTAAGCTCCATCGTGGTAGTCACAGGCTTGCGGTCCACCATCCCAAATCTTCCCAATATCTTCACAACATACTCTGCTTGAGATAGGAAAATTTCTCCTATCTTTTGCCAGATCTCCAACCCTAGGAAGTAGTGCATCAGTCCTGACTCCTAAGTCCTTCATCTCAAATTCGGAATCCAACTCCCTCTTACGTTTGTAAATGAGAGGGTCTGCACCTATTAGAAAGAGGTTGTTCTCATAAAGTATCAGTATGAGAGGTTTATCATCCACAACCTTAAAGTAAAGGTTTGGATTGGCTTCACTCCTAGTGAATCTTAGCTTCATCAGATAGCTATCAATTCTCTCATACCAAGCCCGAGGTGCTTGCTTCAACCCATAGAGAGCTTTCTTCAACCTGCATACATGAGATTCTCGGTCATGAACCTCAAACCCCTTGGGTTGTTCCACATAGTCTTTGAAGTGTCATAACTAGGTGTATACTTCATCCTTCCAAGAGCTTATGAGCATCATATCAGATATGTCGGAGTATACCAACTGCAATATATCTGTGGTCTTGCTATT
Source organism: Pinus taeda (assembly GCA_000404065.3). Lineage (NCBI taxonomy): Eukaryota > Viridiplantae > Streptophyta > Pinopsida > Pinales > Pinaceae > Pinus > Pinus taeda. The sequence continues at coordinate 10,014 of APFE031366403.1, forward strand.
ACTTGAGGGGAATGGTCCCCTTGTAAGTTTTCCTTCGACAAATACACCTTCATGCTCTATTTTTGAACTCAGGCATCCCTTTCAACATCTGTCTCACATCGGGTAGGGCCTTACAATGAAGATGGGCAAACCTCCGGTGCCATAGATTGGATTATAGAGATGTGTCACAAGACATGGCTCCCAATGGACTTCCTGCAACTTGATACAAAGTGCCAACCTTGAACCCAATAGTAAAAGCATCTTTAAAATTATTTTTCCAAATACGTACCTTTCTATCGATGAATGCCACCTTGTAACCTTTGTCTTCCATTGCCGAAATGGACAACAGGTTCTTCTTGAGATCAGGTACATAAAAAACATCTTGTAAATGAATCGTGTTACCCTGATTTAATTGAAGCGTAGCATTCCCTACACCCTTTATGGGATAGCTGGCATCGTCTCCAAGAATAATCTCCAAGTTTTTCTCCTTCTCTATCAAATTAGAGAGAGCTTCCTTGTATTCGGTGAAGTGCCTTGAAGCACCTCTATCAATAAGCCAATTCCCCAAAGTGTCCAGAGGAGAGGTAGCGGAGAGGGACGATATAAGATAATACTCCTTTTGCTTATTGTTAACAACATTTGTTTCTTCATACCTGGAGTTCCTTGCTTTCTTGGAAGGTTGACCATTTTCATGATGTCTCACATTCCTTTTTCCTTTGCCATTGAACCTGCCATTCCTTTGATCGTTGTTGTTGTAGTTGCCCCTAGAGTGATTGTGATCATCATCATGTGATGTGTCCCTTCTATTTGGACACTCCTTTGCATAGTGGTCAAACTTATTGCAAGCAAAGCATCTGCCTTTCCTTCTTGCCTTAGATCTAGGCTTTCCATGGAAATGACCTTTAGTTCCTGCATTGATTCTCCTTTTGGCATGAGCGAAGAATGCAGTAGGGTTGCCTTTAGTAAAGGCATTTCTTGCTCCATCACTCTTGTTTCTTCTAATGTCAGATCAAGAGACAACTTCCATCCGTTATAGTCAAACTTTTCACGGAGCTTGTCTTCAGTTGGGAAGAGGGATGAGGAACCCATTGAGCCTTTGACCTTGTCCAACTATCTTTGGTGATTGCTCTTTCACTCTTGCTTGGGCTTTGTCTTCACCTCAGCTCTGATACCATGTTAATTTTTGGAATGTTCTGTGCTTGAGAGAAATTTACTTCAATTTCTTAATCAGCCCAATATCAATATCTAGTTTAGCAATCACATCAACATGTAAGTAAAATGCAGATAGAACATAAACATAAACTGTAGAAGACAAGCCAAGACAAGAGGACACAATATGTGGCACCAGCCAGGGACAAACCCCAATGTGGGGAACCCTTGATAAATTCTTCTTATATTCTTCAATAGTTCAGCAGAGAGAAATAGTACAAATATACAAGACTCATATTTTATGACAACAGCAATAAAGCCTTGACCAAAGAAGCTAATGCTGATCAAATAGGATAGAAATCTTCCTCTAAGTGGCTTGGTCAAACCCAGCCAACATCGACCTTCAAAAATAAGCTCAATGCACCCAAAAACTACATAGCTGGTTCTACTCCTAGGAAGATCCTTCAACTCCTCGGAAGATCATCCATATGGCACCATTAGGATGCTTATTAAACTGAATCAAACATGGTCAAACCTTGAGCCAATACATCTCCCAAAACGCTGCTCTCCTCTTGTTCTTGTTGTCACTGCTTCATGAGTTAAGGCAAGAACCTTCAGCCCTCATCCTTCATACAGTCAATAAGGCAAGCCTTCTAAGGCTGTGGTGTACCAAGGAGAGACTCCTCCACTTCCATGTTGTCCAAGTCTGGTAGAACAACATTTGCTGCTGGCTATGGCCTGTGGCCTAGCCCAGCAGCAAGTTAGGCCTACAGTCCCCCATCAAACAACACCCAACAACCTCCAATAAGCAATGCTAACTCCTTATCTTACTCAGCTCATACAACCCTACAATATTGGACCTTGAACAACAACTCGACTTTCAGTCAGCCACCCTAAACAGATCTGCGGGCTGATCCCTCTCTTGCTGTCTAAGTCATCTTCTGTTTAGATCACTAGCCGAGCAACTCGGTTCCTATTTAGACCTAGGTTCATGTTATAAAACAACATTATTTACCAAGCTGTCACATAGATTTCCACACTGCTCTTCTAGGCTCCTTTACGCTGTCATAGGGCTCCTTCTTGCTGCGGCTAGGGCTTCATTTTGCTGCAGCTTAGAGCTTCCCTTTTGACTATAGATTAGAGCTTCCTTTAAACAGTGGATTAGGGCTCCCTTTTGCTGCGTATTGGAGCTCCTCTTGACTGCAGATTAGGGCTCCTTTTGACAGCGGATAGGTCTCCACTTGACTACGGATTAAGGGCTCCTTTTTGCTGCATATAGATCTCTCTTCTTCATGGCGGCGGCTAGGACATCGCCTCTTCTCCTTGACTGCGGCTAGGGCATGGCCTCCTCTCTTTGAATGTGGCTAGGGCACCTACTTGACCTTTCTTTCCACCACGTTCTCCTTGTGAGAGGACAAACCCAAATGAGTGGAGAGAGAGATCATGTGTGATGTGCTCCTCAAATGACTTGAGGTCTCCAAGAAAAATATCAGCTGCAATAAATAAGGTGATCCACATGGAGTTTGGCCCTAGTTGCCAATTTTAACAACAAAGCTAGTGCATTCATTAGTAGATTATAGGACACCTAATAGACAAACTTATGGGAAGATGAATGCCACGTTTGAGATACACCTTAATGATTGTGTTGTGCATGAAGGTGCACAACTTGTGAAGGTCTGTTTCCCTAGTATTGTGCATATATTGAATATGTTTTCAATATGTTGTTAAATAACATGGGTCTCTCTATTAGGAGAACCTCTTAGATTTATATGTCAAAACTTTTCTATGCTGATTCTTATCCAAGAAGAGTAACCTTGCAGGATGCACACGGTAATTATATTTTGCATTATGTTCCCTGTTGATAATGTTTCGGTTTCTTATTATTTAATGCAGGGTATTATATTAGAGAGCCCATAGTAGTTATATGTTTCATTTGGTTTCTTGTTCAGAATGTTACAGTTTCTTATAATTAATCCCTACCATGGGCCGGATATTCTACTAACCAAAATTCATATGTGACTTTTCATTATCATCATGCTCTCCAATCAATGATATTGATGTATTGAAATTGGTCAATCTTAATGCATTTGTAGCTTAAATGTTTATTGAAGTATTGAAATTGGTCAATATTAAAGCATCTGCAATTTAAATGTTCATGAAGCCTTGTCATTTTTCGATGAACTACAACTTCAGGTATAAAACCCAATTCGAAACCATAGTGTTTTGCTTGGTTGTGTTCTATTTTTGGCTCTAGAACAAGATGAATGCAACTTCAAGGTATAAAACCTAGTTTGAGTAATGTTTTGCTTAGTTGTATTCTATTTATTGCCTATAGAACAAGGTAAGTTGGTTCTTCCTTAAACAACAAGAAGAAGATTTGAATATGATGTTAATGTTAGGAATGTGCTTTCCACGTGCATGTCTCTGAATATAGGGTGTGTTATCCACCATTTTGTGGGTAATATCCCTAGGAGAAAGTCTTTTCTCCAATATGGTCCTTAGTCAGCAGCCAGCAGCCCCTTGCATCCATCAACTAGCTCATTGTACCATTTCTCCACCACCTAAGCCGGCCATGTGGTCCCTCGCCCATCTATCATGATCGTATGTTTGAAGGCGGGCCTCCCAAAGCTAAAGGTATGCCTTGTCATTTTGAAATTGAGTCTTATAGTTCGCTTATCATGGACACTTCTTGGTATGGGTTAAAGGGGGGATTCGGCGGAAAGAATGGGCTAGGTCTGTGCTTCTGTCCCCTATACCCCTTTTAGGAATTAACCTTGGATTCTAGTCTCGTGGGATCTCTTTTACTAACCATTTGGTTTCAGGGATGATATTTCACAAGAAACCCCGATTTTGGTTGCGTGGTGTTGCTCCCTTATCCACTTATATTACCCTCTTTCCACTCATTATTATCCCATCCATCATTTCTCCCACTTGGGTCCCCATTCCTCCATCAAGTCCACATAGGGTCAGCTTGCCCCTTCCCCTAACCCACACCATGGGTCATGGCATGGAATGAAGCCCAGAGGTTGATGTAGCGAAAAAGAAAGTTAAAAACATATATGGCCACATTCAATAGGAAAAGTACCACAAAATGCAAAAGATGGTTCAGACAAAAAAACATTTAGCATGTGGGCAAAAGCCATTACATGAAGCTCTACCCTATCATCATGGCCATCACCCTGGTTCCAACAGATTCTAGAACCTTCCTCATCATATAGGAACCCATGATTGTCCCAACTACTGGTGGGAAATGAATTGCCCAATCTTAAAAGGGGGAATTCACTGTTATATCTCATACATCATGCTCTAACCCCTTGAGCCCTGAGAAGTTAATAAAAAAAAATCATAAAAAGGCAAAAGGCATATAAAGAAGGGTGGAAAAATCGAAGTTGGGGCACCTCATGTACCATGATTGCTCCTTCCTACACCTTATAAACCCAAGTGTGGGCTTCCCTCTTATTAGCTACCCTTATGCCCCAACATGGGACCTAGGGCTGCCCCCTCCCATTCCCTACTTCATTTACCTATCTGCCACATGCCACCACCTTTCGACGGATGTGGCTTGACTATATTTTCCCCTTTAGAAGCATAAACTGCCTAATAGGATTCTTGGTTAACCCCATTGGGAGTTTAGGAGACACTGGCACATCCTGAAGCCCATTATGGAAGGGCAGGCCATTATGAAGTCCCCACTTGTGGCTCGTGATTAGGTAAGCTCATTTACTCGATTTCTCTAATGACTTGTTGTATTGGAAGCCTAGGGGATGCATTAGATCTTATGAAGGATTGCAGATGGTCTCCTTTTGGTGTTTTCTCTCCCTATACGGGGTCCTAATCCTCCAGAGGGCTACATTGGCACATATAGGGTGGGCGTTGAGAGCCATGGGCCTCCACAACAACAGATTGCACTTCATGGATCCCCACAGCCATTCAGAGATTGCTCGTGGCTCACTTATTGGACGAGGAGGATGCACCTTATCCATCATGCCCAACTGGCCCTAAATCTACACCATACACTTGGCAGATGATCCAAGACTTCTACGACGATGTGACACCACCTACACTATCATCCTGGCCCTTGCGGGCTACCTACAGGCATCTTCAATTTGTTCGGAGACCCATGAGGACACTTGTGTGCCCCCACATGTCATTTGGAGCGCCACAGGTTATTACAAGGGGCCAACCCCTTGTCCACTATTTTTGAGGGTCCTATTCTTCATTGTGGCACCCATGGACCTCATCAGGCCTCTTAGAGGGCCCTATGACATGCATAGATTATTATTTGTCCTCTTGAAAGCCTTACCTTTTATTTGTGAGCTAGTTTGGCGGGCTTGTCACCAACATTAGGTCATTTGCACATTATTTTATGTTTAGGGGCTAATGTAGACTCATTAGCTGAATTGAACTCCTAATTAGTGTATAAATAGGAGTTAGTTGGATTCATTTGTATCATCACTTGACTTGGGATCTCTCTATCTTTAGAGAATTTCACACTTCTTCCTTGGAGGATTATTTTGGATGATGCATGAATTTTAATGTATGGATTTGGGCTATTTCTATCTTGGAGTTTCTTATTCGCAAATGCGATGCTGGTTGGATATACTCTCTAACATTGTAATTGCAAATTTAACGCTATTTTCTTGTTGTTGCATATATTTGAATTTCGCTATAATTAGGGCTAATTGCTACATGTACGAAATGTGGAATTATGTGTCTATTTAGCTTATTATTTGTATGGGCCATTGTTAGATGAATGAAATGTCCTAGAGATCATTTTATCTTGATAAGCTTACACTATTTATATGAAGTATAAATGCTTGAAAGTCACCTTTCTTCTCTTTCCTCTAACATTGGACGAAGTTGACTTTTGGAGCCTCCTTGAACAGGAAACTAAATCCTTCTTTGTTACTATCCTTGTCTCCATGTCCCCAAGTGAATTAGGCATTGGTACCTCAAAAAGGGTGATCATTTTAACCCTCTTTTTACCCTTTTCCCCTTTTTCCTATGTCTAGCCCCATTAGGTCATATAGGGCATCAATTTCCCAGGAAGTTGGCCACAAGAAAACTTTGATCTCCTAGATATAGCTGTGCTGGTGGGTCCCCTTGCTCTCCTCCAAATTTGAAGCAATTCTGACAATGGAATCTCCGGATACCTCAAGCTCTAGCGCTAGGATCAAGTTTTGCCTAGGTGTTCGCAAGGCTAGAACCTAGTAGGATCAATTTTACATCTTTGGGTGAAAATTCTTGTTTGATCCTTTCCCCTCACCTTGGCCAGGTTAAGAACATCATTCGTTGCCAAAATCCATCCCTTGACTTGGGTTGGGTCCACTTGGGCCTTGTGTGGTCCCATTCTTCACCAAAGCATATTTATCAAGGATTACTCGAGAATCCAAGTTCTCAAGAGGATTTTAGGGATTGAGAACATCCTTTATAGGTCTTATCCTCCTACCTCAACCCTCCAATCCTCATCCCCTCTCCCTAGAAGATCAAGTCTCTTGCTTAAATGCTAAGCAAGCAATATCCTTCAAACTCTTCTGGAAAAGGAATCATTTGGGTTTCTCCACACCTCTTGTTGATCTATACTTTATAAGTGACTTCCTAACTACTGAGTATCCTCCCATCGATGAAATTCCATAAAGAGCAGGGAGTCTTAGTTGTGGTGACAGTGGGCTAAGTCTCCACCATTGCCTTTGACCTAGCAGTTCCCCTCTTAGGAACCCCTTTTAGGTCCCTTGCTAGTTTGTTCGATAACATTCTGGTGCCGTTGCCGAGGAGGAAGCAGGTCTACTTCCCTAGTGAATCATTGAGGAATTGATTCATTGATGACATTTATAAATATTCCTCTGGTGACTCCACTCATTGTCCAATCCCCTTGTTTACTTGAAAGCGACAACATTTCTCCTTTGACTAGGGTTGCTGAAAAAAGGGGAAAGGGATCTCCATCACCTGTTGGAACCTCCCTTCCCCAAATTCGAGAAAGTCAGTGATCAATCTTCAGAAATGGCATCTACTTCAAGCGCTGACTTGGAAAGAGATAAACCCAAGATGACCAAAAGTGAAAGACACTTGGTTAGTGTCTTTGCCCCTTTAAAATTGAGCAACAATCCCAAGCCATTACCTCGAAAATTTAACCTATGGTTACCCAAATTCAAAGGGGATGCCACGTGGACTGCCCATGGTTTCATCGAAGAATTCTACCAGCATTTGTCCCCTAGATTGATATTTGTTGAAGATAGGATTATGATGCTTTTTTCCTTATCACTTGAGGGGCAAGCAAGGGAATGGTATCTTAGCCTTCCCCCTGGGTGCATCAAGGACTCTATGAATTTGAGGAACTATTCATGAAAAGATGGTCATGTAATGCCCAAGGGACCTTCAATATTGAAAAGTTCTACCAAATAACCAAGGGAAGGGAAGACGTGCGAGAATTCATTCAAAAGTTTGATAGGGTAATCAAAGATATACTTGATTGATTGAAACCATCTAACGCCAATATTCTTGACAAATTCATAAAAGCCATGGGTGGCCACCTCACCTATGTGTTGAGGGATAAGAAACCATCCACCTTGGTCAAGGCTAAAGAAATGGCAATGGAAGTCGAAGAAAACCTACAAATATCAAAGGTTGACATCAATGATCACCCTAGAGTTAAATTTGAAACCAAGAAGGAGAAACCCAAAGATCAACACGAAGAAGTTCTCCTCGCTATTCTAAAAAAGATGGATAAGTTCACTGAAGAAGCCGGTGCATGTGACAAGCTTGTCATTAATAAAATCACCGCCTTGTAAAGGGGCCCAAAAATCGAGTTAAATCCCTAAAGGAAAGACTTTTTCCAAAAAGCGTAATGAAGAAGATAGGTCTATCTCTTCTCAAATCCCAAACACATTGGCCCCAACTAATGCTATTGAGCCAAAATCTTCATCGGATGATGCGGAGAGCGAAGAGGATGAGCAAACAAATGAGCAAGCCAATCTCATGGAAGCTGATGTCTTCAATTTTGCTTGGAGGATCATACACACATCCTAACATTATAGTGAGGTCACCCTTAAAGAAGAAAAGCAAGAGCTTATTATTAACGTTGGTAGCCAGGGAATGTTCAAAGGGGTCCAATATTCCCGAAAGGAAAAGGACAAATACCCGTCACCTCCTAAAGAATCACCTAAGAGAGATCCCTTACTTAAGCAAGCTCCTAAAGAATCGGTCTCCAAAATTCCTCCCAAGAAGAATCCTCCAACAAAAGTAAATCAAAAGAAGGATCCTCCTGGGAAAGAATATAGAAAGAAGGAAAAGGGAAGGATGTTAAACTTGACATAGACATAGGGGCTCCCGTAGGAAAGATGACTATACTTGTTCCCCTAAAGGAAATTGTTAAGCTTCCCGAGCAACAACAACAACTTAAGACATCCCTTGGGATTCAAGATGAGGAAATACTTGAAGAATTGCAAAACATTCACATTCTCGATCGAAACCCAGGGCATAAACCCTTCTTGCTCACTTTGGCTAGTAATGAACTCTTCCTACACAATTGTATGTTAGATTTCGGTGCTTCTGCCAATATCATACCTTTGACTATTATGAATCAATTGGGTCTCAACATCACTTGACCATATAGAAGGGTGCGTGGTTTAAATTCCAAACCCGTGGAAGTGGAAGGCATCACCAAAGATCTTAAAGTCTCTTGCATAAACCCTTCTTGCTCACTTTGGCTATTAATGACCTCTTCCTACACAATTGTATTTTAGATTCCGATGCTTCCGCCAATATCATACCTTTGACTATTATGAAGCAATTGGGTCTCAACATCACTCGACCATATAAAAGGGTGTGTGGTTTTAATTCCAAACCCGTGGAAGTGGAAGGCATCATCAAACATATTAAAGTTTCTTTAGCTAGGAATCCCGATATATCCCTCCTCATGGATGTTATTTTCATTGATATACTTGGTTTGTGGGGATGTTGTTATCCCGAAAATGGAGAGCTACCGTTGGGGGGCATGTTCAGATGGATTTATCATATGCAATTATGCCCCAATCTGATGGCACCCCTTTTATCCTTTATAGGGAACCTGCTTATTCGCCGCATGTGACCAGGCCTGGACCATATTATGAGACATATGAAAGCGAGAGACCTTCCCATATTCTCCCTAACCAGGAAATTCGAATCCTCAAGCGATCAATCTCTCAATCAAGCAGGAAATGGAAGCCTAAGAAAGAATATAAGGCTGGGGATTTAGTCTTGGTAGCTAAGGATCCCGTCCCTATCAGGATTCATGGAAAGGTTGGAGATGATTATTACTGCATTGTGAAACTTAACGATGAACTTTGGCTTGAGCCAGTCAAATTAAGTCGTATCGCTTCCTTCCTTGAGACTTGACATTATATCATGTGCATAGTAGAGTAGGGTGCATTGCATGCTGATTTTTGCATTAGAAATAACATCATATGATATTTCTCATGGTATAAATCTGCATATATTTATATCTTTGCCGATTTTATGGCCTAACATATGAATGTGTGCGATCATGAGACGCCGTGAAAGCATGATGCCCCGTGTCTTGTCCATCCGTTGTATGTGCAGGTGACAGGTCTACGGTAACCAAGAGATCGCTGGAGTTCTCGTGACCTCTCGTTCGAGTACCTTTGCCCACTTCTTTGAGAGATCACGTCCCAACTGGAGCCCCAATTAGAGCTAGATGTTACCACCATTTTGTGGGTAATATCCTCAGGAGAAATTTTTTCTCCAAGATGGTCCTCAGCGCGCAGCCATCAACCCCTTGCAGCCATCAGCTAGCTCACTGTGCCATTTCTCCACAACCTGAGCCATCCATGTGGTCCCTCGCACGTTTGCCATGATCATATGATTGAAGGCGGGCCTCCCAAAGCTAAAGGTATGCCTTGTCATTTTGAAATTGAGTCTTGTAGTTTGCTTATCATAGACACTTCTGGGTATGGATTAAAGGGGGGATTCGGCGGAAAGAATGGGCTAGGTTTGTGCTTCTATCCCTTAGACCCTTTTTGGGAATTAACCTTGGATTCTAGTCTCGTGGGATCTCTTTTACTGACCATTTGGTTTTAGGGATGGTATTTCACGAGAAACCCTGATTTTGGTTGCGTAGTTTCGCTCCCTTATCCGCTTTTATTACCCTCTTTCCACTCATTATCACCCCATCCATCATTTCTCCCACTTGGGTCTACATTCCTTCATCGGGTCCACATAGGGTCAGCTTGCCCCTTTCCCTTGCCCCTTCCCCTTGCCCACACCTTGGGTCATGGCTTGGAATGAAGCCCGAAGGTTGATGCAACTAAAAAGAAAAAAGGAAAAGTACCACAAAATGCAAAATATGGCCGAGACAAAAAAAAGAAAAAGAAAAAAAAAAAGCCATTACATGAAGCTCTATCCCATCATTATGGCCATCACACTGGTTCTAATAGGTTCTATGAACCTTCCTCATCATATTGGAACCCATGATTGTCTCAATCCTTGGTGGGCAATGAACCGCCCAACCTTAAAGGGGGGAATTCACTGCTATATCTTATACATCATGCTCTAACCGCTTGAGCCCTGAGCAATTAAATAAAGAAAACCATAAAAAGGCAAAAGACATATAAAGAATGGTGGAAAAATCAAAGTTGGGGCACCTCATGTACCACAATTGCTCCCTCCTACACCTTATAAACCCAAGTGCGGGCTTTCCTCTTATTAACTACCCCTATGCCCCAGCATGTGACCCAGGACTACCCCCTCTCATTCCCTACTTCATTCACCTATTTGCCACATGCCACCACCTTTTGACGGATGTGCCTTGACTATATTTTCCCCTTTAAAAGCATAAACCACCAAATAGGATTCTTGGTTAACCCCATTGGGAGTTTAGGAGACACTGGCACATCTCGAAACCCATTATGGAAGGTTAGGCCATTATGAAGTCCCCACTTGTGGTCTGTGATTAGGTAAGCTCATTTACTCGATTTCTCTAATGACTTGTTGTACTGGAAGCCTAGGGGACGCATTGGGTCTTATGAAGGATTGCAGATGGTTTCCTTTTGGGGTTTGGTCTCCCTATACAGGGTCCTAATCCTCCAGAGGGCTACATAGGCACATATAGGGTGGGCATTGAGAGCCATGGGCCTCCACAACAACAGATTGCACTTCATGGGTCCCCACAACCATTCAGAAATTGCTCGTGGCTCACTTATTGGACGAAGAGGATGCACCTTATCCATCATGCCCAGCTGGCCCCAGATCTACACCATACACGTGGCAGATGATCCAAGACTTCTACGACGATGTGGCACCACCTACATTATCATCCTGGCCCTTGAGGGCAACTTACAGGCATCTTCGATTTGTTTGGAGACCCATGAGGACACTTGTGTGCCCCCACATGTCATTTGGAGCACCACAAGTTATTACAAGGGGCCAACCCCGTGTCCACTGTTATTGAGGATCCTGTTCTTCATTGTGGCACCCATGGACCTCATCAGCCCTCTTAGAGGGCCCTACGACATGCATAGATTATTATTTGTCCTCTTGAGAGGCTTACCTTTTATTTGTGAGCTAGTTTGGTGGGGTTGTCACCAAAGTTAGGTCATTTGCACATTATTTTATTTTTAAGGGCTAATGTAGGCTCATTAGCTAAATTGAACTACTAATTAGTGTATAAATAGGAGTTAGTCAGATTCATTTGTATCATCACTTGACTTGGGATCTCTCTATCTTTAGAGAATTTCACACTTTTTCCTTGGAGGATTATTTTGGATGATGCCTGAATTTTAATGTATGGATTTGGGCTATTTCTATCTTGGAGCTTCTTATTTGCAAATGCAATGTTGGTTTACTCTCTAACATTGTAATTGCAAATTTAACGCTATTTTCTTGTTGTTTCATATATTTGAATTTCACTATAATTAGGGCTAATTGTTGTACGACATATGGAATTATATGTCTATTTATCTTATTCCTTGTATCGGCCATTGCTAAATGAATGAAATGTTTTAGAGATCATTTTATCTTGATAAGCTTCCACCATTTGTATGAAGTATAAATGCTTGAAAGCCACTTTTCTTCTCTTTCCTCATAACATTGGACGAAATTGACTTTTGGAGCCTCCTTGAACAGGAAACTAAATCCTTCTTCACTATTATCCTAGACTCCATATCCCCAAGTGAATTAGGCACTGGTCCCTCAAAAGGGGTGATCATTTTAACCCTCTTTTTAACCTTTTCCCCTTTTCCGTAGGTCTAGCCCCATTAGGTCACCTAGGGCATCAATTTCCCGAGAACTTGGACACAAGAAAACTTTGATCTCCTAGATACAACTGTGCTGGTGGGTCCCCTTGCTCTCCTCCAAATTTGAAGCAAGTCTGACAGTGGAATCTCTAGATACCTCCAACCTTAGCTATAGGATCAAGTTTTGCCTAGGTGTTCCCAAGGCTAAAACCTAGTAGGATGAATTTGACATCTTTGGGAGAAAATTCTTGTTTGATCCTTTCCCCTCACCTTGGCCAGGTTAAGAACATCATCGGGTCAGTAGATCAAATTTGAATTTCTAACAAATGGTTCCTGCAAAAATGGTTCTTGAGTTTATAACAAATGGTTTTTGTGAAGACTAAAGTGCTATATATTATATTCTTTGTCCAGAGGATCATCTACTATAGTGTTGTGTTTATGATCACGGGATATTCTCGAACTTATGTGGTATAGATGTTCTTGTATTTAATCAGGTAATATCAACATTAATCATTGCGACATTAAGTCTATACAAGGATCCTGACTTTATATTATGTTTGTACCTCTTACCCATAACCAAGTTCTTCGAAGACTTTAAGTGCTATATATTATATCCTTTGTTCCAAACTATTATCTACTATAGTGTGTTGTGTTTATGATCACAGGCTATTCTTGAACTTTGTCGTATAGATGTTCTTGTATTTAATCAATTGAATATCAACATTAATCAATGCGAAATTAAATTAAGTCTGTACAAGGATCTTGATTTTATATTTATGTTTGTACCTCTTAAAAATAACCAAGTTCTGGCGAACAATAAAGTGCTATATATTATATAATTTGTCCAAAGTATTATCTACTATAGTGTGTTGTGTTTATGATAATGCGAAATTCTCGAACTTATGTCGTATAGATGTTCTTATATTTAATAAATTGGATATCAACATTAATCAATGCAAAATTAATTTTGTAAAAGGATTCTTGACTTTATATTTATGTTGTACCTCTTACCCATAACGAAGTTAGATAAGGCTAAACATTTGGCTTTCTTCCCTAGTTGAATGGGCCAACTTCTAAAAATTTGGCCACATTTTAGATATATGATTATTTCTTGGCGTCATTGGGGGTAACTTCGGTAACTTCCCTTTTTTGTGGTTTGCACAAAACGCAAGACAGATGTTTTGATCATCATGACTATACATGTATGTGGGTATGGTAACTTAGTCGTATGATTCTTATGATCCATTTATGTTGCTTATTGTTTTGATCATCATGACTATACATGTATGTGGGTATGGTAACTTAGACATATGATTCTTATGATCCATTTATGTTGCTTATTCTGAGAATGACAACCTCCACGAGGCAATTTGTTGGTTGTGGAACAAAATAAACAAATCTTTAGTGATTCAATCTACAAATTGTTTGAATGAATGTGTAACCAAAATTTTGTCGTGATTCAATCCGCAAATTGTTTGAATGAATGTGTGACCAGAATTTTGTCTTGCACTGCAATAATTGCTGCTTATACCTAGAATGGGTATTGTTACTGCTCAAACTAGCAGTGGGTCCTAGAGGGGTACTTGCTAGGTCAAGAGCAACAATGAAGCTATAGCCCACTGTCACCATAACTAAAGCTTCTTACTCTTTACAGACTTCACTGATGGGAGAAGACTTGATATATAGAGAATCACTTATAAAGGATAGATCAACTAAGATGTGTGTGTAGTGATCTCAAGGAACCTTTCCAAGGGGAGGCTCAAGAATAGGACTTGCTTGCTTTTTAAGCAAGGTACAAAGGTTTCTAGGAGAAGGGGATGAAGATTTGAGGGATAGGTTTAAGGAGTGTGGATTGTAAAGGAGCTTCCAAAACCTTAATATCTTTTTTGAACTTGGTTTCCCAAGTGGTTTGGTTTTTGAAGAGTTGACTTTTCAAAGGTATGGGACCACATGGGACCAAGTGGACCCAAATTAGGTCAAGAAGGAGGAGTTTAGAAACTAATCATAGAATTGACTTAAACAAGGAGGAGAAGGGGACCAAAGAATTGACTTTCAGTTGAAGGTGCAAAATGATCCCTATGAGGAACTAGCCTAGGGAAGCTTAGGGCAAAAACCAATCTTGAGGCTAGGGCTTGGGATATCTCACAAATCCACTGTCGGAATTTCCTCAAATTTGGAGGAGTCCTAGGAGACACACCAACGCATTAGAGACCAGGAGATCGAATTTTTCTTATGGGTGTTTTGTTGCGAAAATGGTGCCCTAGGAGCCCTAATGTGGCTAGACCTAGAATAAAGAAGGAGAGGTGAAGAAAAATGTTTCTTTGAGTGATCACCTTATGGTAGACCAGTTCCTAATCCTTTGGGGGGATTGGAGTCAAGGAGAATATGAAGATAGACTTCGTTTCTAGGTCAAGGAGGCTTTAAGACCAACTTCGCTTGTCATTTAGGGCAAAGGAGAGCGACCTTAAAAGCTTTTATACTTCATTTGCAAGGTGAAGTGGCTTGTCAAGATAAATTCGATCAGAGAATTATCCCTAGGAGAATTCGTTCAACATACATGGCCCATACATAGAGATATGCTATATAGAAACATCATTCCACAACTTCGTAGTAAATGCATGCAACAACTAACCCTAGTATAGCGAAAATCTCATTATAAATGCATGTAACAAAGTAATTGAATAATAGCATTAAATTTGTACTTACTAAGAGAATATATCCAACCACTAATAAACTTGCTAATCATGAAGCTCCAAGACAAAAAAAGAAAATCCATACATCAAAATTCATCCATGCTCCAAAATTTCGTCCACAAAGAAGGAATAGTGAAAATCTAAAGTGAGATACAAGTCCAAACCAAGTGATGATGAGAAATGAACTCTCATCATTTGTATTTATACTCTCCTAACTTGCAACCATGTTTAGCTTTAACAATTTTTTTTTATTGAATAGAGATTTCAACTAGTCCTTGTTTTTATGTCATTAAATGAGCTTAAAAAGCTGCTAATTCTTGCAAGATGCAATGCAGCTGCAGAAATAAGAGAGTTATGGAATGAATATTAAAATAACACTTCTCCAGAAGCAAATATGGTAAAAGACTTTGATAAGGTATGCTTATTGTTCTTTCTTTACATGAGTGATATTCTTATGTATTGTTTCCGGTAATGCTAATAATTTAGATGCATTAGGATTATGATGAGGTGCATTGTGTAAATGATTAATATTTGATTCAAAATTTCATAGGTTAATATTATTTGAAGATCAAATGGTAGTGTTGATTTGGGGTAGCATCGGATGTGCTCTAGCCACGAAATTTGGTGGAAAGATTGGGGCACATAAGATCTCCAATACCTAGAAAGGGTTAGGGTAGATTTTAAACAGATCAGGAAATATTAAAATAATTAATATTTTTAATGGAGTCCCTAAGTCTAAACTTAGGGAAAATAAAATATTAACGTGTATTAATATGAACCTGTGTTAGAATGGTCCAAAAGACATGGATCAAGCTAGATCTAATCTTAGCCGTTGATAAGGGACTTAATCTCGGTTGTTGAGATGTCAACAGAAAAAGTATAAGAGGAGGCTTGAGGGGCACTTGGAGAACACACTAAGGGAGACCAGTCAGTTCAATTTCTGGAGCAGCGTTTGCTGAGAAATTGAACCAGTGGTCTGGAGAGCAGTGAGGAGGCAGCAAGTACGGAACATAGAGACGAAAGATTAGTGCAGAAAAGGCAGACGCAAAGCCAGAGGAAGCCACGCAGAGACAACAGAGACTGCGCAGAGCCAGAAGGGCTTGCGACATCCACACAGAGGTTGCAGGAGTTATGTAGAAGCCTAGAGAGGCTACGCAGAGCTTCAGTAGCCTAACGCAGAGGGTTTTAGGCTGTAGCAGAGGTCAGAAGGGCCTACACTGGGTTTACAAAAGTGTTGGAAGTTTGTCTATCTGTGGGTAAGCCAGTTTGGCACTCTGTTGTACAAGTAAATTGCTGAATAATAAAATCCTCCCTTGCTACATCGGTTTTCCCACATTGGGTTTTTCTGGGGACGTTAGTCCAAAATAACTGTGTCAATGTGTGCATATGTTTGTTTCTGTATTACAGTGTGATACCTGCAACAATATTTATTTTAATGTTTGTTGAAGTAATTTCATGAATAACTTATGATGAAATAAGTAGGAAAAGTAAATCAGTTGCTGCAGTGATAGAATTTTCACATGGTATCAAAGGAAGTAATCAGAGACAGAAAGGGAAAATCAGTTATGGGTCGAGACCACGATGCAGAGGCATCCACCTCAGGGGACTCACGCAGATTTTCAGAAGATTGCACAAGAGAGAGAGATTTCGATTTCTTTATGTTAGCTTCCAGGTTGGAAGAAGAAGTGACATGCATGACTAGTGTTGCATCATCAAAAGTATGGTATATAGAAAGTGGAGCCTTGTGGCATATGACAGGAATCAGGGAATGTTTCTCAGAATATCGAGAAGAGAAGATGAACTTTTAGATTACCATGGGCAACAAGGCAGAGTGTACTCCAGTAGGAAAGCGTACCATAGTTTTTCAGACAGAATCAGGAGAGCAGTTGCGTGCCACAAATGTGCTACATGTGCCAGCATTGGGGATGAACTTACTTTCCGTGTCACAACTACAAGGCAAGGGCCATGATGTCTACTTCATCAAGGAAAATGTATACGTCAAACGCCCGAGCTGGAAAAAGAAAGTGCAGATCGGGATCAAAAGTAATCGGTTGTACAGATTACAACTAGAATCTCCAATGGCACTAATAGGTAGTCATGGGGACAAGGACTTGAACGAACTATGGCGCAGAAGGATGGGTCACTTGCACCATGGAGCTCTGAGAATTCTCAAGAGCACTGTAACAGGAGTTTTGGACCTAAGTACGGAACGAGATGATGTATGCAGGGAATGCGTTCTAGGAAAGTATGTGAAGGCTGCATTTCCTAGGAGCAACCACAGGGCCAAGAGTATACTAGGAATGATACACTCAGATATCTGCGGACCTATGTCTGTCAAATCTCTCAGTGGTGCCCAGTATTTCCTTACCTTCATTGATGACCACTCGAGGAAAACTTGGATCTATTTTCTGAAAACCAAGGATGAGGTTTTCTGTTGATTCAAGGAGTTCAAGACTCTAGTGGAGAATCTGATAGGTAAGAAAATAAAAGTCTTACACTTAGATAATGGTGGAGAGTATGTCGATAAGGACTTCACTGATTATTGCGTTAAGGAGGGCATTAGAAGAGAGTGGACAACCCCCTACAATCCAGAGCAGAATGGGGTGGCAGAAAGGAAAAACATGACTATTGTAGAAGCAGTTAGGGCCATGCTGTATGATCAGGATATGCCAAAATTCCTGTGGGCAGAAGCATGCAACATATATGTCTGCGTTTAGAACAAGACTCCTCATCGGGCATTGGGCAAGATTACTCCAGACGAAGTCTTCACTGGGAAGACACCTGAAGTCAGTCATTTCAGGATATTTGGGAGTTTGGCATATTGTCGCATACCCGAAGAAAAGAGGAAGAAGCTGGATCAAACTGTAGAAAAGGGGTGTTTGGCACGATATAGCGAGAACGCTAAGGCATACAGGATCTATCTTCCAGGGAGCAGGAAGGTGGTAGTACGTTGAGATGTAAAATTCATGGAGGACAAAGCTTTCAGAAGATCTTACAAAATGCCTTCCAAGGAGCAGTCGAAAGAGGATCCGTTTGGTTATGCCTCTTCAACCAACGGAGGTGAAGAATCCTTTCTCAGATCAAGAAGATTCTCAGGATGAGGAAGAGGAGCGAACAAAAGCACCTTTTGGCAGAGGAAGAACCAGCAGGGAACTTCGTCAGATTCTGCGTGATGCAGAGAACTTCATCAAAGAGCCAAGGAACAGTAAAAGGGAGCGGAAACGACCAGACAGGTATCAGGCGTTAGTAGCTCAGGATGGAGAGCCTGCCAATTTCAAGGAGGCAGCTCAGCATCAGGTTTGGCTAGATGCGATGGTGGAGGAGTATAACTCCATAATGGTAAACGATGTTTAGGAGGTGGTATCAAGGCCTCAAGACAGATTTGTGGTAGGTTCAAGATGGATCTACAAGATCAAATATGCTGCGGATGACAGTATTGAAAAATACAAGGCCAGGTTTGTGGCTAAGGGGTATGTTCAAAAGGAAGGGATTGACTATGAGGAAACCTTTGCCCCGGTAGCTAGGTATACATCTATTAGGATCGTGATATCTCTTGCAGCCCAGATGGGATGGGAGATCCATTAGATGGATGTCAAGACAACATTTCTGAACGGGGTAATAGAAGAAGAAGTATACATTGAACAACCAGAGGGCTTTGAAACTCATGAGAAGAAGTCTCATGTATGTAGACTAAAGAAAGCGTTGTATGGGCTGAAGCAGGCACCAAGAGCATGGTATGGTCGAATAGATGGTTACTTGCAGAAGATGGGGTTTGTCAAGAGTGACATAGATCCGATTCTCTACTATCTCTTCATAGAGAGCGAGCCACTTATCTTAGTATTATATGTGGATGATCTCTTCCTGACGGGATCATCCAGACTCATTGAAGACTGCAAGAAGAATCTAGCCACAAAGTTCGATATGAAGGATCTGGGACGAATGCACTATTTCCTAGGATTGGAAGTTTAGCAGCAGAAAGGAGAAATCTTCCTTGGGCAAGGAAGGTATGCTACAAAAATCCTGAAAAAGTTTGGGTTGGGAGACTATAGACCTATGGCTATGCCAATGATCACCAACTGGAAGAAGATTGATGCATCAGAAGACAAGGATGTCAATCCCACCCTATACCGACAGCTCATAGGGTCCCTGATGTATCTAGTCAATACCAGGCCAGATATTTGCTACACTGTCAACACCCTCAGTTAGTTCATGGTGGAACCAAAGAGGGCTCAGTGGGGAGCAACCAAGCATGTTCTCAAGTATTTACAGGGAACATTTGATTATGGGCTCTTGTACAAAAAGGGGAAGGATATCAGGTTGAGTGGATTTACTAATGCAAATTGGGTAGGAAGTTCAGTGGATCGGAAAAGTACATCTAGGTACTGTTTCAACATTGGATCAGGAATAATCTCCTGGTGCAGTAGGAAACATAAGTCTGTGGCTCTGAGCTCATTTGAGGTAGAATATATGGCAGCAAGCACAACTTCATGTGAGGCCATAAGGCTTAGAAAACTGCTGGTAAAACTATTTAGAAGAAATATGGAGGTGACCAGGGTCATGTGTGATAATCAGAGTTGCATCAAACTCTTTGAGAATCCAGTATTTCATGATAGGTCGAAGCATATTGATATCCGGTGTCACTTTGTCAGGGACTGTGTCCAATGAGGAGTTGTACAGTTGAGCTACACTCCTACAGGGGAACAAGTGGCAGTTATCCTCACCAAGGCCCTTGGAAAGTCAAAATTCGACTACTTCAGGGAAAAGGTGGGGATGGTAAAGAACCCCTTTCAGAAATAGTGTGTTAGCAGCACAAATGAAGAGGGAGTTGCAATGTTGGGAGGAAGGACCAACAACAACACAGATGCAGAGGGAGTTGCAGTGCGGATGCAGTGTTGGGAGAAAGGACCAGCAACAACACGGATGCAGAGGGAGTTGTCGTACAGATGTAGCAGTAGCAGTAGCAGAGTCATGGGCAGCAGTATAGGAGGCAGCAGTGCAAAGGATGTTGAGCAGGAAGGCCTAGCATTAGCAAAAGTACCGATGCCGGATGATCAGAGTAATACTCAGTGAGGAGTATTGCTAGAGCACAATCCTCGCTAAGAGGGAGTGTTGATTTGGGGTAGCATTGGATGTGCTCTAGCCACGAAATTTGGTGGAGAGGTTGGGGCACATAAGATCTCCAATACCTAGAAAGGGTTCGGGCAGATTCTAAACAGATCAGGAAATATTAAAATAATTAATATTTTTAATGGAGTCCCTAAGTCTAAACTTAGGGAAAATAAAATATTAATGTGTATTGATATGAATCTGTGTTAGAATGGTCCAAAAGACATGGATCAAGCCAGATCTAATCTTAACCGTTGATTAGGGACTTAATCTTGGTCGTTGAGATGTCAATAGAAAAAGTATAAGAGGAGGCTTGAGGGGCACTTGAAGAACACACTGAGGGAGACCAGTCAGTTCAATTTCTGGAGCGGGGTTTGCTGAGAAATTAAAGCAGTAGTTTGGGGTGTAGTCAGGAGGCAGCAAGTACGGAACATAGAGATGGAAGATCAACACAGAAGAGGCAGACACAGAGCCAGAGGAAGCCACGCAAAGGCAGCAGAGACTACGCAGAGCCAGAAGGGCCTACGTCATCCACACAGCGGCTGCAGGAGTGACACAGAAGCCCAGAGAGGCTATGCAGAGCTTCAGTAGGCTGACGCAGAGGGTTTCAGGCTATAGCAGAGGTCAGAAGGGCCTACACTGGGTTTAGAAAAGTGCTGGAAGTTTGTCTATTTGTGGGTAAGCCAGTTTGGCACCCTGTTGTACAAGTAAATTGCTGAATAATAAAATCCTCCCTTGCTACACCGGTTTTCCCACATTGGGTTTTTCCGGGGACATTAGTCCAAAATAACTGTGTCAATGTGTGCATATGGTTGGTTCTTGTATTACGGTGTGATATCTGCAGCAGTATTTATTTTAATGTTTGTTGAAGTAATTTCATGAATAACTTATGATGAAATAAGTAGGAAAAGTAAATCAGTTGCTGCAGTGATAGAATTTTCACAGGTAGTGTGTTATGTTGGAATAAGAATTTGAGAGGTCACTATGGCAGTTTCCAGCATGGATGGGAGTGTAAGGAAAGACAATATTGTCCACACAGTAGAGAACAGTCACGGGTAAGTATAATTATTGGCAGTAGTTGGAGAACATCTTGATAGAGAGAAAATGAAATGAAATTTAAACTAATGTCCTCAAAAGACTAAAATAGGTCAAAAGGGTTTGGAAGGTACTACAAGCACTTATTGCTAAAAATGAGGGGTGTGTGAAATATCTCTTAGAAGGAGACAAAATTGAGTGCTAAATAGAAACATTAAATGATGTAGGTATATAAATGGGTTGAAACAAGGGTACCCTAGAAGTTGAATAAGATTCAGTGCAGAGATATAGTCTTTGATAAGGTAAGATGAGATAATTTTATTAATGTCCACAAATGCGAAAAAAGGCAGGCCAATGGGACTGAAAAGAACAATCCTTAGTGACAAATTGTAGGAGTGCTTGAGAAACTTATATAAGATAAATGATAAAATGTAAATCATAAACTATTCTAAACAACTGAATGAGAGAGATAAACTAAAAATGCTACACTTGAAATAACAAGATAAAAGTTGCACATCCTCAGAAGTAGGTATAAAATGAGAAGGGGTGGGGGAAGCCCATGCTCCCATCTCAAAGATAGATGTGGATGTAGAGGAGGAAGATGATGGTAATGTCCCTGCAGGATTGTTAACCACGGTGAAGGAGCTAATACATTGTCTAAATGTGTCTTCAGGGGAGAGTCTAGATCTGAGAGAACCAGGCTGTGGAACCTTAGGAGGAAGTCCGGAACATTTTTCCAATACTCTCCTGAGTCCTAACTTACAAGAACCTACTTCCCGTTTAATGTGGAGAAGAACCAGTGTCACTGTCATTCATCCTGTGAGTTGTTTATAATATGTTGGAGTTGCAATGTTCTTGAGTCTATATCTGCTATTCTAATGAATGCAAATATAGTTAATGTTCTATGGGAAGTACATATGTCTTCATGCCAGTGTCCGTTATTCTCTGTAACTTGTATCTAAAAATGGTGCTTATTGCCTTAGGCTTTTATATGTTAATTTTTTGTTGCTTGCCACAAACACTCTTTACAATAGACCTTTTCTTATTGATTTTGCATGATCATATTGGAGGAAATGACTATAAATCACAGCACTGCCTGTGTATTAAGTCTAAACACAAATCCCAAAAGTTCTTGTTTTGTGCGAAAAATTTACTCAGAATTAACAATAAACTGTAATGCCAATCAGTAATTCTTCAGGTGGATGTTGGTAACAATTTTCTTACCAAGCTCAGTTTTTATAAAGCATGTGCTCATTAAACAATACCAAGCTTACAATAATGATTATAATCTTTGAGTTTACTTTTCCTTAGACTATAAGGAGTCTTGGGGCTTATTTGGGTGCTTCTACTTTTTGTTTGCAATAGGGCATATCTTCCTAGAGCATTTGTTTATAAGTTGATATGGATGGAAGAACAATGTGAGCAGTACATCATTTTTTGCACCCCTGTTTTATCATCAGCTAAATGCCTGTCCCTTGCTGAGTATCAAATAATGCTTCCTATAACTGAGATTATGAGTAGTCTGTGGCGGTGTGTATTCTTTTATCTCATCCTACTTAGGTTCATGCGCAAAATCCAGGAGAGAGCACTACAGTGTTTTGAGAAAGGCATGATAGATGCACCATTCATGGCTATAAAGGTTTGCAATGAAAATAGCCCATAGTGAGGCACCTTTAAAAATTATGTTGCATCAATGCACATTGTATATTTTGTTTGTATACCTAGCCCTTCAATACACACATTCCTTCTATTTTCTATAAAAGCTTGTTTTATGTACTTTCTACATTCATTCCTATTTTTAATGCATTTTTCACCTCAATTGAATTTAGATTGATGGTTGTATTCCTAAGTTGCTATTGGCAATCTACCTGAAAGTGCTACCAAATACTAACTTTTCTCTGCAGTTGTTGGTTGCTTGTCATTTCATTAGTGTTCTTTGTGTTGTGTGTTTCACCATGTCTCACTTCTTCAGAATCAGCAGCCTGGAAGGATAAAATGTCTGGTAGTTTGAACTTTGAAGTAATATCATCTTTTGTAAAAGGACTGTTTTCCTATTTGTACATTAAAATTTAAAGAATGCAGTGACCTTTTGTTGTACGTTCTTCTATAATGCCATTAATATGACATCAAGTATGAGTAATAGAATTAATATGATTTTTTCAAATTGGAATCTTGAGTCCCAGTTTGATATTTTATTATTTATTCATTCACCTATTATCTCTTATTCATTTGTTCAAACGAGGGATTTCTAATAATGTTCTTTTATTTGTCAGGTAGAATTGATTCTACAAGTGTTGGAGTATGAAACTGGTAATCTAATAAATCTTCAAAATCAAATTTTCTCAAGTAGATTTGAAGTAGGCATTTTCTTTTTTCCCTATCTGTTCACAACGCTTGACATTGGAGCTAGGTATATATTGTTGTTAATTTTAGGTATGTTCTATGCTAGAGCAATTTATTTAAATTTTCACAGTTAGCAATCACATCAGCATTACGATAAACTGCAGATAGAACATAAGTACAAAACGCAGAAGACAAGCCAAGACAAGAGGACACAAGATATGGCGCGAGCCAGGGACAAACCCCACAATGTGTGGGGAAACCCCTTTGATCAAATCTTCTTTTATCTTCAAAGTTCAGCAGAGAGAGAGAGAGAGAGAGAGAGTACATTTACAATAGAAGTCAACACTTTGACTTATCTAGATCCAAGCATAGATCATCTCCTATAACGATGAGATCAGTTGAAGACATTCTGCTTCAACTGCATCTCGTCCATTTGCTTCACCTTACAGTGTAGCACCATCAAGCTGCATCATACTATGTTGCCCATATATCATCATGTTATGCCATTGTGCTGCATTGTACTGTACCATGCTGCCAACATCATGTTGTCACCCATCACACCATGTCCAAACATGCCGTTATCAGCTTCATGAACAAGATCATACCTTACGGTAGATTGAGATGAGATCATGATCCTCGTCATCATTATTATGCCGAGACTTGGATCATCATGGTAATTACTGCTTCCTTTTAACATAGTAATACTGCAGCCCTTTACACCATGTATAACCCTCGACACTGTCCCTTGATATGCTTGTGACCACAGTTATATATGATCGATGTAGCAGCACCGAAATATGATCACTGTAGCAGCACTGAAACTAGGATAGTACCGAATCTTGTGGCATTGAGATAGCATCAGTTCTCTGAGATATATCACTGAACTGTAGCTCATTCTATATACCTATGTCCAAACGGTGTTCTTCTGTTGTAGCATCGAAACCTTTTCTCAGAGATCTGAACTTTTATTTAGCCCTAAAAGACCTTCGATGTTCCTTCATCATCTATCCGAATTCCTATTGATATCTGAACTTGTCTCTTCCCTTTTCGCTGTAACTATGATCCGAATATCAGCGAGATCCGAGCTTGATGACTGTAAATTTAGGGCTGCGTATATGGCTACAGGTCAACGTATTAGGGCCTCCGTATGAAGGCTTCTGGACAGCGTATTAGGAGCCTACGAATAAGGCATCTGGTCAGCGTATTAGGGCCTCTGTATAAGGCATCTGGACAGCGTAATAGGTGCCTGCAGCTACCCTTTATAACAGCGTATTTAGAGCCTCATGAATAGCGTTAAGATATTACCATGACTGCACTGCGGCCTGCATATTTGTCTCCATGAGCAGCGTATATATCTCTACATGAACAGCATATAACTGTCTCCATGATCAGCGTGTAAATAGGTCTTCTTCTCCATGACTGTAATTAGGGCAGCGTATAAGGTTAGGGCATCATCATATTCAGCCAACGAAAATCATAGTGAATCTCTTTCTCCATAAACCCAAGACGTGGAGAGGAGATCACTTGAGGTGAGTTGCCAAATGACTACAAATCCTCACCAATTTATACTAAAACGTGGATAATGAATAGACACGTCGGTTGGGCTTCAAGAGCCTACACAAGTGCTGGTCGGCTTGATAATAATTACATAAACAAAATAAATTCATATCTCCAAAAATACTTATCGGAATCGGATGATCTTTAGATCAATCCTACACCTCTCGATGAGAGGGATCCAATAAAAATATCAGCTGTCACAAATAAGCTGAACCACATGGAGTTTGGCCCTAGTTGCCAATTTAACACTCCCTCTCAACTAGGGAGAACTCCATCTGGTGATCCATAAGTCCGACTGTACTATCTCGGCCATCAGTGCCCTGCACTGCTTTGCCCAACTCTGCTCATCTCTGCTAGCTCTGCTCTGCTGGCTCTGCTAGCTCTGCTCTGCTCAGCTCTGCTCTGCTCAACTCTGCTGGTTCTGCTAGCTCTGCTCTGCTCAGCTCTGTTGGCTCTGCTAGCTCTAATCTGCTCTGCTCAGCTCTGCTGGCTCTGCTAGCTCTGCTCTACTCAACTCTGCTCTGCTGAACTATGAAGAAGAAGAATTGATCGA
The DNA here is from genome assembly GCA_000404065.3 of Pinus taeda. Taxonomy (NCBI): domain Eukaryota; kingdom Viridiplantae; phylum Streptophyta; class Pinopsida; order Pinales; family Pinaceae; genus Pinus; species Pinus taeda. The sequence continues at coordinate 35,657 of APFE031366403.1, forward strand.
GAATGTCTCATACCATTCTCCACTGACCCGAAGTCAGTCTCAGAGTGCGTACCACTAGTCCCAGACTAGTCTCAACCAACCCGAAGTCAGCGTCATAGTATGTACGACTCTCACTAGTCCCAGACTAGTACCGCAGGCTCAGAGAGTGTACTACTGGTCCCAGACCAGTCCCAACCGACCCGAAGTCAGCATCATAGTATGTACGACTCTCACTGGTCCCAGACCAGTCCTGCACTGACACGAAGTCAGTCTCGGAGTATGTACCACTGGTCCCAGACCAGTTTCAGCCGACCCGAAGTCAGCGTCATACTATGTACAACTCTCACTGGTCCCAGACCAGTACTGCACTGACACAAAGTCAGTCTCGGAGTATGTACCACTGGTCCCAGACCAGTCACAACTGATTCGAAGTCAGCGTCATAGTATGTACAACTCCCACCACTGGTCCCAGACCAGTATCATTGATCCCAGATCAATGGAGGTCATCCTAGCATAGGGAGTACGGTAGATACAACGATGCGTCCATAGGTACTACTATGGTCCCTAACTTCATTTCCCTGCTCATTGATCAGATGAGAGGTACTTCCCATGAGTCCCAGACTTCATGGGTAGGATGCCTCGACAGGAGAACTAATCAATCCTGTCCTCACAGGAGAACACATCAATCCTGCTACAATCGCCATGGAGAACACATCAATCCAGGCCTCATAGATCTTGATCCCAGATCAAGTGGTTGGACCATGCCATCCTAGATAGAGAGTACGGCAATCTCTAATGCATCCATCAGTCTTTGCTAATAGTCTCTAGCTTTTCCACACCTCATTGGCCAAATGAGAGGTACTTCCCATGAGCCCTGAACTCAATGGGTAAGATGCATACGGGGCACAGAAAAGCCCCCCAGAGCTCCCAGAGCTCATCGTCCAACAGGACCCATCTCATAGGGTCTTTCCACGACACCAAGACTCTCACGAAAGGTTAGGAACTTGACCTTCCCCAGGGGCTTAGTGAGAATATCCGCGACCTGCTCATCAGTTCCTATATGATCGAGCCTTACGGCGCCTCGCTGTACCATATCCCGGATAAAGTGGTACCTGATATCAATATGCTTGGATCGGTCGTGGAACACAGGATTCTCAGTCATACAAATCCCACTCTGATTATCACAGAGTATCACAGTGGTATCTAGCACTTGTCCAAACAGCTCACTAAAGAGCTTCCTCAACCAAACTGCTTCACAACAGGCCATACTAGCAACAATGTATTCGGCCTCCGCGGTGCTCAAAGCCACCGACTTCTGCTTCCTGCTCATCCATGAGATCGAAGCAGAACCAAGATTGAAACAACATCCAGATGTGCTCTTACGATCCACCACACTGCCA
>APFE031366405.1:0-17533 GCA_000404065.3 Pinus taeda
AGAAATCAGATTTTTTTCTAATACAGGAATATGCAGAACACCCAGAAGTGTTCTAACCCGTCCACCTTGCAACTTCAACTTTAATTTTCTGTGACCAACAATTCTAGCCTTCCTATCATCCCCTAAGAAGACATCACCACCATCGTATTTATCATACTCACAAAACCACTCTCTATGGGGAGTGAAGTGAAAGGATGCACCTGAGTCAATCAACCATGCCTCATGATCTACATGTGTACTTGAAGTAGCCAAGTACACATCCCCACCTTCATCTGAGGTGATTTTTGCCTCTGTAGAAGGAGAATCATCAGATCCCTTTCCTTTGTTAGGAGCTTTAGATTTACAGTGCCTTTTGTAGTGCCTTTCCTTTCTACATTTCTAGCACACCACCTTTATAGGTTTTCCTAGAGATTTAGATCTCCCTCTAGATTTAAATCTCACATTTGATGACTTATTTTGTTTCTGTTTTTGGATTGTCCTCATACAGACAAGGCATCACCATTCTGGCTCTCCTTATTTTTCCGTCTCATCTCCTTTTCTAGTAAGGATGAGATTATTTCATCAAACTACAAGGTAGTTTTATTGCTACCTATTGCAATAACTAGACTATCCCATGAATCTGGTAGAGAACACAACAAACTAATGCATTTATCTTCATCTGAAATTTTAATATCAATAGATAATAACTAACTTACCACAGTATTAAATGCATTCAGATGCTCTGTCACCGAGTCTCCATCTTTCATCCTCAGGTTATACAAATTTTTCTGTAGGAACAGTTTATTCACGAAAGACTTAGATTGGTACAAAGTCCCTAACTTGTCCCACAAAGCCTTCACCATAGCTTCCCCTGATACATTCAACAATACTGAAGATAAGACACACAATCGCCTTATGCTCTTTGCCTTCCGATCCAACTTCTTCCATTCTTCATTGAACACTCCCGTTGATTTAGTACTTGGATCTATCATGATTCACTGATCTTTATCCACCAATAGATCCCCCATATTGAGTTTCCACAACTCAAAACTCTGACCATTAAATTTCTCAATCTCTATTTTTCCACTGCTCCTCATCTTCTTTCACCACTAGAACCGGTCTCGCAGATCTCCCACTGAACATGGTCTACCACAGGCCCAAGAAAAACCCCTTTGCAACAAAGGCATCCCCTTGAAGCCAAAAACTTCTCTGATACCATATGTAGGTCTTAACCCTGTACAAAAATTACCTGCATATGAATTCTAAGACACGGAAAATAAATAATGCAAAAGCATAGCACATAAAACACATATACACATAGATTTTCCCCTGGATCCCAAAACTAGGACTACTAGCTTGATTTTTCATTATGTTCCTTTGAATGTTACAATACATATTTATACATGCCGAAGCATCCAATACCATGGACGGAAAACCATCGCGTCCAAAAAACATGTGTGAAAACATGCACAAAACCATAGGTAGGTCCGCCCAACCTAATATAGGGTCCAAAAAACAAAATTTTCCAGGGCGCTGCCTTGGACCCCATAGATGGGGGATACCTACACCCCTCAAACCCCTTGTCACCCCTCCACTATGCAATTGGTGCAACGGACGGGAGGCTTCGCCCCCCCTCTAACCCCCTAGTTAACTATGTGGGATAGTCATGGAAAAAATATAACACAACTCAACAATTGCAACATGGTTAAATAATTTTATTTCTCTTATATTTGAGTTTTAGATATATCACTCTATATTTAATATATTAAATTCAAGACCTCCACTCATAGGTATTTCATTATCTTGGATTTGGTCTTAATTCTTAAATATTTACGAAAATCATGGAGTTGATATGAAACTTATAATATTATGAGAACATTCATCACTGCAATTCATTAAAAGATATTCTTTCATGTCTGATGAATTCAGTTCACTTCATATTCTTAGAACATGAAACATTGTTTTTTTCTAGTTCATTGTTTGTTTTAGTATAAATTTAATAAATGATGATTTTGTGTTAATAAGATTTAAGTTAGTTCAACTTCTTCATGCTTTTAATTCTAATTAAAGTAAGAAGTTAGCTAGTATTGGAGAAAATGATATCTTTTAGGTAAGATTAAATGCAATTCTCCAATGGTAAGTTTCATATACCCATTCTCATTACTTTACCTTTGTTTTTAGTTTCGTTTTTAATGTTTTTTGATCTTGAACTCTGTTTTTGCAGGTCCTCATGAATCTATTGCACGTCTACCAAATCAATGTTAAAGTTCATTCTCTTTTGTTTAGTTTGCTTTGAGATTCTTGAAAGAAGCAGTAATAATCCTCATTGAATCAATGAAACTGGGGAGTTTCTGAACCTTTAGTTTGTGACTTAAGAATTTATTTTGTTATAAAATAGTTAAGATGATGCTTTGAAACAAAACAATTAACATTAGACAAGAATTTTTTCGTTGTCACTAAATTTTATCATCACTCTTATCGGAAGCCAAAATGCTTATAACTATGCAAGATAACATTTATCTGAAATCTCAACAAAAGAAGAAACATTTACATGATTATTTTCTTTTACTTCATCTCGTTGAGACATTGGTATAAACTGTCTTGTTGGAGTTTATCTTTTAAAGATTTGGATTTTTCTTTTCACCACCTTCATTTTTTTTAATTACTGATTTCTTTTCTTACTTTAATTCAAGAATTCTTTTCCTTTTGTTTTCAGTTTTGATTTCATTTTGGTAACGCTACCATGATTTATATGAAAGGTATTTTTACTCGCTTGACAATGGTCGGCATACATGGGAAATCTATTAACTCTCTCCATTTCATGAATTTCATTTATCATTAAAGACATATCCTTATGGAACCATAATTCCTCTTGCTTTAAATCATTTTCATGGAGGAACACACATCGTTTCTACGTGATTTAGTTTAATTTTTCAAGGAAAAAATTGATTTGAGTTTAATACAATGGATCGCTCCCACCCCTCCACATAAAATCCTCTGATTGATAGCGGCATGGAAAGAATTTGGAGAAAACATTATGAAAGTATTATTTCCATTAAACATAAATCTCTATTACCATTCCACCTCTTTCACTGAAATACATCATAAACTAAAAGCTTGCAAATACGCTTATCAAAAGAGTGATTAAAGAGGAAGTATGGGAAATACAAGTAAACCCGTCGAGGCTATGGACGCTCGCTGGCAACGGGACTAGGTTTGTATGACATAAAAGACAACTTTGTCAGAGTGTTGTTTAGGTTCGATGGCAGTGAAGCAATGTCAGAGACAATCATAAAATGGATATATGCTTTATCAAAAACTCTTATCTCTACCTTCTTCTATTACTATATGAGGTAGTTTTAAAATAAATTTTCCCAAATTTGGATTCATGAATTTTTCTTGAATCTGTTTTAAGTACTTATCTTTACAAACTCATATTACTTAATCTATTTATGTAGGATCTATGAAAATGTTTTACTATTAGCTGGTTTCTTGAACTCCATTATTTTTAACCTTTGGGTAAATTAAAGTTCATTATCTTTAACCAGAGATAACTGGTTCTTCCTAGTGTGTCACATTGTTGTAGGGAAAACTTAATACTCCCCATTATTGACTTATTGACTCAAATAACGGGGACCCTTTCTATAAATTTTTGGCTGAGCATCTTTTATTTTCATTTAAGTTAATTGTCTTACAAGTTTCTACATTTTTTAATTTTTTGTCGGATTTCCATTGAATCTGACTTTTCACAAGCTTTCCATCGATACTTGTTTCGACTCATTTGATCAACCAACTTGTAAATGGAACTCATTTTGAAATTTGATCATTTTCTCGCCATGAATAAAAATATAAATAAATGTATAAAATTATGGTTTTTCATAGTTAATTAAGTTCAATAGCCATTCATTGCAAATATTAACTCTTATTTAATTTTTACTAATATTCTTTCATTTTTCACTAACTATCCTACAAAATGACTTAGCTAAGTTGTACAATGGAGGAAAATCCATTTCAGGATCTTGTTAATTTACTCCAATTTATTATTATAAAACAAATTGCCAAGCTCAGAACCCCAAAATTGCAAAAAGGTTGAAGTCCAATTTGTAGGACCATTAATTCATGTGGGCGCCACTTTACCTCACTTCTCCTCCTAAATAAATTTGTGATAAAAATTTGTGATTGCGAAATAGCAATATCACGATTTCGCATATCACAACATCACCAAGAACCTCGATTTCACCAAGCACCTCGATTAATCGATTTGTGATTTTGTGATTGGGTTTTATGTGATATGCGATGGTTACCTCCATCACTCACCCTCACGTCACCCCACCTCACACTCCACTCGCACTCCACTCACCTCCATCACCTTATCCCTCCATAAGCTCATATGAGCCTCCTTATAACTCCATGCCTCACCTCTCCTCACCTTCATTATCAGTTATATATAATCGTTGATATCAATGGTTTGTTAAATGAATATTGGTTGATTCTAATGGTTTGTTAAATATATAATGATTGATTTCAATGGTTTGTTTAAAATATTAAAATATAATATAATTATATTATATAATTATAGTTCATATTATTATTTTAATATAATCCAGATTATAATATAAGTACTAATTTAATAACATTTTAATTATTAAGTTTTGTTTAATCTTGTTAATTAAAATTGTAATAAAATTAATAACATAATTACAATTAATTAGTTATTAATAATTAATATTAACATTCTAAGTTTACTACTTAATTAATATTAATATTCTAAGTTAAGATTAGAATTTAATTAAAAATTCTGATTTTTAGCCGAGGTGATAGAAATTCCAGAATTCTGGCAATTTTAATATACCAAATTCAAAAGCTCCTAAATGGAGTTCTACCTGGCCAAATGAGGCCAAGATGGCTCATTGAAAAGATAAAATTATGGAGAATATTTTTGAAGTGGTTTCATTTTTAGATTTGATCATTTATTGGGTCTAAAATCCAATAGAATATCAGGCTTCAAATTTTAAACAAAATTAATTTTCTGAGTTTTATTTTCTGCGTTCTTATTTGTCCACGACTTCTTCTGAGTGTAGACTCCTTCGTTAATAATCTCATTGACTAATTATATCATCATATATATCAATATAAATCTCAAATTTTCTTTTTAATTATTTATTTAATTGAATTTGACTTGATTTATTTTAATTCTAGTTTTGGTATTTTGATTTTATTTTTGTATTTTAATTTTGTTTGGATTTGTTTTGTAGGAAAACAGTTGAAGAGAAGAAGAGAAAAGAATTCCAATCAATGAGAAGGCTCCAACAATACAAGAATGAAATTTTGAGCCAATGAAAATTGATTAAATAGATTTCTTATTTAACAAACTTTCCCATTTTAAAGTCCTTTGTAAAATTATTATAAATAACATATTGTACAATGTAATAAGGGCTTCTCTCCTCTGCAATTCTAAAAGAACTTCTGTAATAGGAATTTAGAGTTGTAGGTGGGAGGAGTGAAGATCTCAGATTTGGGGATTATTGAGGGTTTTTCCTTTTCATTATGAATTATGTATGATGGACAGAGTTTGCACTTCTGTAACTCTTTTTGTAAAAACAAAAGTTCAAGTATTGTAAAGGATTATTAGAGACTGGAGCTGGAGAAATGGATTCAATAAATTGGTATTTATAATACTATTATTTTAAATGATGGTTGCGTTTTATGATGACAGGAATGTATCAATTTACTTTCATATTTGTGCACTTTTGTCGGTATGGTTAATTTGTCCCTATTTTATGTTATTATTTATCTTTGCTCTTATGGGCTAAATTCTAATTTCTAAGTAACTATTTACTAAAAAATCTATCTTTTAATACTGGTTTAATAAATAGTGATATGTTATGAACTTTTTCCTCATATTATTGTTTAATTATTCAAGTTACTGATTAAATGATCAAAATCATTATGTGAACTTCTTCCTTAGTGTTGTTGGTTGATTATTTCAGTTAAGAGGTTCCTAAATAGGATGCGTTTAGTATTCATAATGTCAGTTAATTGAACTAATTCGTTAACTTTATATTCATTATAAGCCAAACATATTTAAATTCCAATACTCTAAATATCTTTCTCTCGGTTGGGTTAGATCTATATTTGCCTAATTGAAATAGGATTAGGATTTAGTTCTTTTTTCTTTCATTATAGAATAAGTTTGCATTTAGATTAATTTCTACATTCTTTTAAGTTCTCTTCCCAAAGAGGCAAACTTTAGTTGTGGCTTGGCTAAGCCCCAAATCAACTTAAGGATCACTTTCTTGCCTGATCATGAAGAGGTTTGATCTGATTTCTCTTCTCCATTGGTGATTGAAAGTTATATTTTAAAGCCATTGGAGGTTGAGAGAAGCTAACGAGACCTAGTTGAACCAGTCAAAACCACCATTCCAAACGGAAAAGGAATTGCTTTAAGGTCTAGACTGGGTGGTAACCCCCCATGTTTTTACAACGAATTTCAAGGCTTCAACAGGAGCATGAGGATTGTTGACAAGAGTATAGAAGGGTTCCTGTGAATGGTAGGTGAGAGCTATACCCCTTAGGTGTTTTCCCTCTATCCTATTTTCTCACCCTCTTCTATTTGTTTTTTCTTCTTTGAAAACTGTATATTTTTTTTTTTGAATTGACTTATTGGATGGATGCAGGGGTAACAAGGTGATGAAAGGCATGGTGATAAAGTGGTGGAGTGATTTTTTTTTTTTTTTACACAAGCCGGTCATCCCCTTACTTTAGGGTCACTTTTCTTGGATTACAAAGTCATTGTAATTCCTACAAGAAACTCGTATAGGCTTTCAGGGAATCCTGTAGGATTACAGGGAATCCTATAGAAAATATAGAGACTGTGTAAAATGAGTTGGAGGAGTTCATAAATCAAAGGATTGATGAAATCATGAAGAATATGAGATGGAGGAAAGAAAATATGGATAGTGTAGGTCCTTCTGTTCCTATCAAGTTGTGTTGGTCCTCCTCATGCTGACCTACAAACAACATTTTCAAACTTTTACATTTCTGTTTTTATTTTTATTTTTTCTCTTTTTTGAAAACAACTAGTTTGCCTCCAAGAGGTTTTCATCCTAGATACTTGACTTGGGTGCCTCAAAAGAGGTTTTCTCCCAGAGATATTTTTATTTTTTCTTTCCTTTTCAACACCATTGGGCCACCTCAAGATGTTTTCAACCCAACAGTGGGACTCAGGTGCCTCATGGAGGTTTTCGCCTGAGTCTCTTTTTTTTTTTTCTTTCTCTTTTTTCTTTTTTCTTTCTTTTCTTGTTTTAGGGACTTGATGGGGTAGAAACTGAGACTTGATCCACCACCATCACTGTCTTGCCGATGCCACTGATGAATTCTTTCTTTGATAAGGGCTTATTGTAGACCTTCAATCTGTCACCATTGACAAGTAAAAGGATAACCTCTGCATCAATGGTTCTTATCTGTACTGAACCATTATCATGACATTTTTCTATGATATAAGGCCCTAACCATCTAGTCCCTAATTTGCCTTTAAAATCCTTGTATCTAGAATCATACAACAAAGCCCAATCACCTTCTTGAAACTATTTGTCTGTTATGTTCTCATCGTGCTAAATATTCCTTTGAACTTGAGTCAGCTCTGTGTACAAGAGGGCTTACATCCTAAATTCATCTAACCCATTTACCTGGAGCAATCTTTCTTGTTGTGCCCAAGTGAGATCTAGATCTAGCTGTGCTACCATTCTTATGGTGTTATATTCAAATTCAATGGATAGCAGGGCCTTTTTCCCATAGACCAACTCATAAGGAGTGAATCCATTGGTGGTCTTCCAAGTGGTATTGTAAGCCCAAGTGGCCTCAACTAATCTATCTACCCAATCCTTTCTGCTGCTGCTAATCACTTTGGTCAGAATGCCTTCCAATGCTCTGTCAGTTACCTCCACTTTCCCATTAGACTTTGGGTGGTAAGGAGTGGATGTTCTATACTTGAACTTGTGCTAGCTCAACAAGTTTTCAATCATGTGAGATGTAAATTGAATGCCTTGATCAATGACCAGTTCTATAGGGTACCCAAACTTATAAAATACATTTTTACTTAAGAACTCAACCACTTTCTCTTCTGTTGCTGCTTCGATGGCCTTGGATTCAACCCACTTGGTTAAATAGTCATTGCACATAATGATGTACTAGTTTTCCTAGAAGGAGAGTCAATGGGCCCTGTTATCACTCTAATATTTCTTTTGAAGTTAAAGAAGAAAGAAAAGTCAAAGGTAACCACAAACCACTTTTGGAGATCAGGACCTAGCCTTACTGATGCTGAGAGAGGGCTCTCTCTTTATAATTTAACTTTGTTTTAGTTAAGATGATTTTAGACTAGTTATTGTTTGCACTTGGGTTTTGGTTTGAAATTGGGTGGTGGGATCACTTTACTTAGATGAAAAGAGGTTTTCTTTTACCATTGGGCTATGGATTCGAATGTCAGACAAACAAGACTGTATTTAGTTCTAAAAATAGTGTCTACAGGGCAAGATAGATGACTTATTGCAGATCTCAAAGGCTAAATGGTGAAATGGTTTCAAATCATATCCTAGGAGAAATTAAGGGTTACCTAGGCCAAACTCTGGAAGGAATGAAATAAATTCAACCACGATGGGAGATCAATTAAGGGTTCTCAAATCTGGGTATTAGAGGAAAACATGTAAATGAAAAACTATGTAAAATAGAGTGTACTTAAACAATTTCTTAGTGATATCTCTAGTTAATTCATTCAAATTTAGAACACATTTAAGTTTATGAAACACATAAGAAGGTAACATGATCAAACAAAGAAGATACTTCACTACAAATAGCTCATCTCATGAATCCTGTAGCGAAATGCTTTTATTACTTGCTCTAATCTGTTGACTTGAAAATGATACAATCACCCTTCGGTTTTTAAATCAAAATAACTCTACAAATGTAAAATAATCCACCATAATACTTTGAATTATGAACTATTTATAAAAAAGGAATTAAAAAATATCTCAAACTGAATTGAGAACTAATCTAGGAAAAAGAAATATCTCTATGCAAGAAGATAGAGACAACTATTGAACTGCTGCTTGCTGTCCCTGTTATTTAGGTTCTGCTGGCCTTGCTCTTTGATCTTTTTCCCTTTATGCTGCTTGGTTGTTTGGTGTTCATGTTGGATGTTCTGTTTTACTTTAACCTTTCATATCTGATACACTTTAACCTTGCTGACCTATCAATATCCTTTTACTGTGTTGTTTTAATTTTTACTATACATTTATATTTTATTATGTATTTACTACAGTAAATCATTTAGTTTTTCCCATATTTCCTCATTTGGTAATTGGATATTGAGCATTTTTCTGTATATTTCATCTGCCTCTGTATATTTGGCAAAAGTAGGCTTATTAATAAACAAGTTTTTTACCTCATGCTATAGGTAAAACAAGTGTTCAAAAGTTTGGTACAACACTTTGCTTGTTGGTAAGCCCTTCATGGATGAAGTGATTACCTGTTCTTTGGCCACTTCCCTAATCTTCTTATTATAATCCTCATGTGTCATTAACTTATCATTTAATACTAAGCGATTAGGTAATCCCTTTTCCTTCAAAATTCCGAACTTAGCTATGAGCCCGTCAATGACTAGATGCATGTTTTGACACTTATCTTCTAAATTCAACATCAAATTCCTCTTAGTGAGGACTTTTCTGACTTCCAAAATTGTACCTGTCCTATCAGGTTTCTCCAGTTCTTGCAGCTCATACTTATTCTTGGAGTTGAGGAAGTGGATGATTCTTGTTGCTTCCTCTGGCATATCTCCAAGTTCTATTTTAACCCTTTCAATGGCTTTTGTAGCCTGCTTTATTAAATCAGTCTGTTAAAAAATGACCTCGATGGATGGCCAAATATCATTGATAGAGTTAATGATATTGGCCCACAATTTCTCCTTAGCTTTACCTATAGGTTCATTCAGTGTCAGTTCTTTCTCCAGGCTTTTTATTATTTCATTCATCCTTGTAGCCTTTTGATGTTCTTCTTTATGCATGATCTAGGCAATTCTGTAATTTGTTTCCAGGTTGGTGACTTTCTCCTTTACTCTATTCATCTCAAAGGTCTGAATGGACATTTCTTGCATTGCTTTGACCAACTTGTTTGCTTTATCACTTGTGGAGGTTGTTGCTACTGAGCCTATTGTTGATGTAGTCAGTGCAGATGTCAGTAGTGCAATGGCCATTGGAGCAGTGGGAGCTAATGATGCTACCAAAGTGGAAGGTACAATTGTGGTCACTATTGGAATGACAATTGCAGGAGCATTATTAACACTAGCTTGTTTGAACTGAATCAAGCTATCCAACCCCTTCTCCATCTCCTTTAACTGGCCATTCAATTGCAGCACCAAGTCCATCATTCCTCATGATTGGTCTGACTTTCCAGGAATTCCTTTGTCTATGGATGCTTTAAATGAGGCAAATTGAGCTGTTTCTTGAGGGCTTTTATGTCCTCATTCTTCTTTTTGATCAGTTTCTCTATGGCCTTAATATCACTTAGGTCATGGCCCAGTTCAATAACCAAGTCCTCCAAGGAATTTATCCTGGTGTCTTTAGCATGTGAAGAGGCCCTCTCCAATTTTTATTGAGTTGTAACATTGTCCAATGAATTGTGCAGCTTGTAAGCAGCCATGGCCTTTGCTGTGAGGGTGGAGTAGATCATTTCTCCATCCTACTTGTGAAATTCTATCTGATCAATGGGATGAACATCCATAGCCAACACCTCAAAATTTGTCTTCTTGTAGTTTGCTGAGGTCTTTGGTTACTGTATAGTGGGCTGCAAAAATGAGACCTACATTTTCCCTTTTTGATGTCAAAGGTTGACATCAGTTTGGTCTGGTTTGGTGGTGTAAGCTTGAGGTACTTGGCATATGTTTCTGCTTTCAATTTTTCATTCCTCATTTTTATCTCATTGAATCTATCTTTGATATCCTTTTCCTTGTCAGCTGGCCTGACATAGGAAGAGATCTCCATACTTTGTTGTCTATCCATCATCTGTGTGTTAGAGGTTGATGGTTTCTGTGTTTCCTCTGATGCAACTGCTTCTTTACTTCTCTGCCCCATTGCCTCAGTGTCAGTTATTTCCTCTAATGCAATGTTTTCCTCCTGTTCAGACACATGATTCAACTTGGGCCTCTTGCTTGGCTCAAATAGCTCTTTAGTAGTCTCCATGGCAGAGCTAGATGCCCCCTCCCTATTCCTCTTGGGATTCTTCTCTTCATTTTCTAGGGTCTGAATGACAGGAGTAATGTTCATTGGCTACCCTTGTTCATGAACCTACACGAAAGAGTTTTGATCAATTTGTCTTTCCAAATCAATGAGTGTGTTCTCTACATCCACAATAGTGTTGTCCATATCAATCAAGGTGTTATCCACCCACTCATCCTGGTTAGCAAACTGTTCAATGTCAAGTCTTGGGTGGTGGATGTATGATCCCAACTTGACCTTGAGTCTGAGCTTGTTTATAACCCCATGAGGGTCATAGTGCCACATGAAACTGTTTTTGAATTTCATTTGTTGAAGTAACCTTTCGGCCTCTGGCCCGACCTCTCCGTTGTTGCAAATGAATGGGCCCATTTGATTTTTCACTTTGAATTGGGTTTTCTTCCTATAAGCTAGGAAGTGGACTTCATCAGAGCTAATGATTTGTCTAAAGTATTCAAGAGAAAATATCCTCATGGGGAGGTATTTTGGAAACTTATAGGGGGCTAGCTCACAACCATATATTCTTATCTCAGTGTGGTTTTGGTATAAGTACTAATCTACCACCTTGTTGTTCTTGGCCAATTGCAGTACTCCCTTGATCTCTGGGTTGATTCTAGGTTGAGTCTTAGAAGTCAGCATGTTCATGACAGAGTATACAAAGGAGTCTATGAAGTCTTTGTAGGTGAATGCTATGGAAACTTGTGGACCAAGCGTGTCTAGTAGATGACTGATCTCTCCTTTCCCTTAGTATCCAGCTTCTGGATGCTCAAAGGGAACTTATATGTCTGGTAATACAAGAAAATATGAAACAACATTGAAGAGTATTTGAAAACTCGTTCAGTGGGCAATTTAGTGAAATTTTCATGCATTCTATCTGTAATGCACTGGGCATAATCAAACATGATAGTTGGAGGCTTTCCTGGAGTGAAAATGGACAACAAGGCCATAATGACCTCATCCACATGCTCAAATGATGTGTATCCTAAGATGCATGAGAGCATGGTGATTATGCGCCTTCCAGTCTCTGAAAAAATAGCGGCAGCATAGGTTGGAATATGTAGGTGTATGGCATTCCTCAATGATGAAATTTTGGAAAATTTGTTTGATTTTGACTTGGTCTAGTGTGATGTATAGGTCCAACATTTTTCCAAAAGACAAAGGGGCCATATTAGGACTATGCTAGATTTACAACATCTGGTTGATAGATTCAGCAGTAATGGTGAATAATAACTCATGGTTTGGTGCCACAATATCCTTTTGGCTTGGAATATAACAGGCATGACAAAACTGTACAATGTCTAGCAATGGCTGAACTTTCGGGAATGTATACTAGGGCAAATTGGATTCCAAAGGTTAATGTCATCAACATGGTTTAGGAACCTATCCTTACTCCAGTAGTGGATTCTTAGAAGGTGGCCTAGAGTAAAAGTGTCTTTAATTTGGAAATCCTTGTCTACTAGGGCCAAATGGTCAATGTCCAGGTGAGGTGTTGATATAGGTCTGACATATAGAGAGATCTGGGCAGCCATATTTGTGATAAAATGTGGCAATTGGGCTTATAAAACTTGTGGAAATAAAGTCTTAACAACTCTGGCATAGGGATAGGGTAATGCCAATTTTGCAGGATAGGAGTTTTGGTATTTGAGGGGAAATACTTTCAAATCAATTAAAACTAATTAAATTCAATTACTTTAATGTTTGAATCTACTGTATACTTTTGAATTTGAGAGGGTTGTTTGTGGCTTGTTGTCAAATACCTGGAGTTTGAGGTTTAGACTGCAAATTGGTTTTGATGGCAGCTACAGGGGGTTCTGTGGCTTCAATTGTGCACTGGAGGGCTGACCTAGTCTTCTAGAGTGTGTTTAGGAGGCAATTGGTGGGAGAACTAGTTGCAAAAGCTCTAGGGGCACAGGAAAGCTAAGACACTTTCGCAGAGAAAATGAGTGAAAAGGGTTAAAATGGGGCTCTACAGCCTTTTAATGGACAACGGTTAAAAATTGGCATGGAAACTCGTTTAGTGAACAGTGATGGATTTTTCTTCCGTCGGGGAGGTGGTTTAGGGAGCCATCACACCGCATTTGAGCGATGGGTGGTATTTTCCCAAGAGCACACGACTTAATGCAATTCCGCCACATAACCCAAGGGAGCCCAAGAAATACCGCCCATATCGCATGCTCTCGGGTCGGTAAAGGTTGGGAGATGAATGGACGCGATATGGGTGAGGGTCATAAGATTTGGGGATGCAAGATCCAATGACCATCGCATGGCGGAGTTGCACGACAAGAAATGGGGGCGGATATTAGGGATTTGATTATGAGGGTTTTGTAATTATTTAATGGATAAGACAGGATTTAACATAATGTGGGTTAAATAAAATGCACTGGTTTATGGAATAGAACTAGGGTTAAAATGTGAAGGGGTTTACTTAACTGCACCGAGGGGGTGGGTTAAAATTGGTTAAAAAGTGAATATGGCAGAGGTTAATAAAGTAATGATGGGGGGGGAATTTAAACTTTGGATAAAGGGTTTTATGGGCTTTTAAGGAAATCAATAAGGGAAAATGATTTTTTCAAAGGGGAATGGGTTCCACACTAGGGAAAAGGTGTTTTGGGTTGGGAAATGACTTTCGGGCGGTAATTTGCTAGGGAAAAGTGTGAAACCAAGGGGTAAGGGTCAAAAAACAAGGAAAAGGGGGTTTCATAAGAAATGAAGGCGTAAAAGGGAAAATTAGTAAGTATGTAGTGAGGGGTAAAATGGAATGGGGGGAAGTTAAGCAAATGAATTTATGAGCATCCTTTTTCTTTCATAATTGCTCCTGCACACTGAAGCACATGATTAAGCATGAAAAATGTGTTTATACCTTAAATAGCATGTAATTCTGAAACCTTTCTTCTACTTACCCTTTTACTTACCCTATCATTGTTTATTCACTTTTTTGGGTGCACTTAAGCTAGCAAACCTTTTTCTTTCCTTTTTCTTTTATGAAAAAAACTATCTACTTCTAACCTTATATCTTCCAAGGGCTTAGATTAAATTGATGAGCTCCTTTAATTTCTCTACCTATCTACCTATCTTCCAATATTAAAATGTTTGGCTAGATCTTTATTCTCTAACTATAAACATGAAATTCAAAGCATGTAGTCAGTATTAAACAATTTGACTATCATGAGTTGTGGCATGTATGACAAACTACACACAACCATTATTTTACACAATAAATTAAAGAGTGGTGGCACTTGGACTTGCACACTTTCATGATTCGTTTTTATTTAGGGTTCATATTTCTTCATTTTTTTTATCTTTTCTTATTCTTTTTGTCCTTCGATATTTATTTTAGGACATACCTTCTTTACATTTTTTAAATTTTAATATGGAAAACATTTGCAGAAAGAAAAGGTATGTGCAATACTACAAGACTTAACCGCAGCCAAATCAAAATTATGAATCCTATCACTATAGGACTCTAACAGGCCTAATTAAATGCATGCCTCATTTTTCAAATGGATCGAAATTCTCTTGAGGTTGCAGAGGCATTTCATCCCTTGGGGTAGGTTTTCCCATCCTTTGACATCAATCACACTAATTAGTATATCTCCTCACATCCTGGTGAAGAATGGGCTAGTAATAACTAGTTTGTAGCACCTCGAATGCTGTCATTTTGGCTGCAAAGTTACCTCTACAAGGCCCATCATGATAGGTCAGAAGGATGTCAAAGACTTTCTCCTCCCTAACACATCTTCTCAAAATTTGATCCGGGCCTAGTTTGAAGGGGTTGCCCCAATCCAAGTGAATGGGGCGCTCTTCTTCACAATCTTGCTCTTTTCCTTGGAGGACAAATTTGGTGGAAACTGTGCAGACACCAAGTAATTTTCTATGTTAGCAAACCATGGTGAGAGAACTAAAATGGAAAATAAGTGTTCATTCAGTAACTGATCATCAACCATTCCTTCCTCCCTTGCAGGAAAAGTCAATCTGGATAAAAAAATCTGCAACAACATTCTCCTTTCTAGGCTTATCAATAATAGTTAAATCAAATGGTTGCAATAAAAGTAACCATCTAATAATCTGGGCATTTACATCAGGTTTATTCATCAAGTAATTCATTGTAGCATGGTTAATATGTACAAATGTTTGGCAATCTATAATTTAATGCCTAAATTTTCAATGAATGCACAACAACTAGGAGCTCCTTTTCAGTTGATGTGTAGTTTAGTTCGACTTTTGACAGATTATTACTGATGAAGTAAATGACATAAGGTAGCTTGTCATCTATCTGGCCTAGAGCTTCTCCTATGGCTTTGTGAGAGGCATTGGCATGTATGTGGAAAGTGTTGGGTGTGGAGCATGATTATTTGGAGGTCTTTGTTTCAGCCAGATGTATACCCCAGGAAGTTTGCACACCCCTCCACGCGGGGGGGGCATAGGGGGGACTTGTCCCTCCGCAGGGGTTCCTAGGGGGGGGGGGGGGCGCTAATCCTCCCCAGTGGGGGGTTGGGGCCTAATCCTACCCGACTAAGGGGTCTGGGGATCAGTGGTCCCCTGGCGGGGGTTTCGGGGGCCACCGCCCTTGAAGCTAAAAACATATGTAAAATTTCCTTGTAAAAGTATAGTAATTTCTAGTCAATTAGGACCGTTCATTAGGCGGATGATATGACGGTAGAACTTATTTTTAGTTTAGGGTTTTTTTCCCTAGAAGGAAACCCTTCTCTATTGAGGCTGTGTAATAGATTTGTATTCTCCGAGCGAGAAACAGAGAGGTGAGACTGTGAGAGAAAATAGAGGATATTACAGTGGATCTGCTATAGGTTGTGTCTCTTCATTTTGTTGGATAATAGAAAGGAAGGACTGGTTGTTCAGGGTGGATGTAGCCCAAACTGGGTGGACCACATATATCTGTGTCTCTCTAGTTTTATACATTTTCTGTGTTTATATTTATGCAATATTCTATGTGTTCCATTAATCTATAATATATAATTTTCTAACAAATTGTATCAGAGTCGAAGGTCTATTTGGCTAATAAAATCGCAGGAAAGAAGGGTTACTGGTTCGAGTGGGAGAAATGGCAGAAGATGGTAAGTTTAGGGTCGAGAAATTTAACGGCCAAAACTTCTTGCTGTGGAAGATGCAAATGGAAGATTATTTGTATCAAAAAGATCTGTACCTACCATTGGGAAAAAAACAAAGATACCGATAGGTATGATAGATGAAGAATGGAACCTTCTTCATATAAAGGCACTTGGACCAGTACGGTTGTGCCTCGCAGCATCGGTCACCTTCAACATTTCGAAGGAAACAATGATAGATGGTTTGATTAAGGCGTTGGAGAAACTATATGAAAAACCCTTGGCCTCAAACAAGGTATTTTTTATGAAACGGTTATTTAATATGAAGATATCGGAAGGTGGATCTGTTGCAGACCATTTAAATGTTTTTAATACTGTTACAAGTCAATTAATTTGTACAGGAGTAAAATATGATGATGAAGTTGTAGCTTTGCTATTCTTGTTCTCATTTCCAGAAAGTTGGAATGGTTTAGTAATTTCCATTAGCAACTCTATTTCTGAATCTAGTACTTTAAAGTTTGATGATGTTGTCGGTGCTATCATTGGCAAGGAAATGCGACGGAAAAGCTCTGGTGAGACATTGAGTAATGCTTTGAGTGTAGAGTCTAGGGGGAGAAAAATGGAAAGAGGAAATAGCTCAAGATACCACAGTAAATCAAGGAAAGGCAGATCCAAGTCCAGATCAGGGATAGTGTGCTGGAAATGTGGAAAGAAAGGACACCTAAAGGCAGACTGTAGATCTCGAAGGGAAAAGAAAGAGATGCACAACAAGAAAACAATCATGAAGCAAATGTGATAAGTGAGGTGTTACAAGATGCTTTGATTCTTTCTTTCAAAAATATTACTGATTCCTGGGTGGTAGATTCAAGGGCCTCATTCCATGCCACTCCTGATAAGAAATATTTTCATGACTTGACTATGTTCAGGGAGATTTTGGACAAGTCCATTTGGGTGATGCTAAACCCTGTAAAATTGTTGGAATGGGTAAGGTTCTTGAAAAACAGCAGAATGGAAACCAATGGCTACTAAAGGAGGTAAGGCATGTTCCAGATCTAAAGAAAAATCTGATTTCAACAGGGCAGTTAGGCGGTGAAGGTTGTGTGACAACTTTCACAGAAAAAGCTTGGAAGGTCACCAAAGGAGCCCTGGTAATAGCAAAAGGTGAAAAGGTTGGTACATTGTATTTATGCAATGGTATTTCTAACTCTGTTAATGCTTTAACTTCCA
>APFE031366405.1:17553-28651 GCA_000404065.3 Pinus taeda
AAAAATTGGATTTATTGTATTAAGAATAAATCTAATGTATTTGATACTTTCAAGAAATGGAAATCTTTGGTTGAGATTAAGACAGGAGAGAAATTGAAGTGTCTCAGATCAGACAATGGAGGTGAATATTGTAGCAAAGAGTTTGATAGGTACTATTTAGATAATGGAATTCGCAGAGAGAAGATAATTCCAAGAACACCACAAGGAAATGGTGTGTCAGAAAGGATGAACAGAACAATCATGGAGCATGCAAGGTGCATGAGATTGCATGCAGGATTGCCTTTACAATTTTGGGAAGATGTTTTAGATACTGTTGTTTATCTAATAAACGGAGGGCCTTCAAGTTCCTTGGATGGTGGTGTTCTAGGGGAAGCATGGGTAGGTAAAAAGATAAACTAATCCTTTTTAAAGCCTTTTGGTTGTGAGGTCTTTTTCCATATTAATTGAGAAAATAGAACAAAGCTTGAGGCAAAATCAAAGAAATGTACCTTTATTGGATATGGTGTTAATGATTTTGGTTATTGCTTATATGATTATGAAAATCACAAAATAATTAGGAGTAGAGATGTAATATTCAATGAAAAGGTCTTCTATAAGAATCAGTTGTAGGAAAAGAAACAGGAAAAAGAAAACAAGGAATACATAGTTCTTGATGAGATCACTCAAAAAGTAAAGGTGCCTGAAAATAATAATAATCAACAACCACAACAACAACAACCACCACAATAGCAACATGCACCCCAAACACCTGAAAGTGGTGTTAGAAGATCTACCAAGATAAGTATACCCCCTAAATGATACTCTCCTTCATTATATTATTTATTGTTGACTGATTCTGGTGAACCCGAATGTTATGAAGAAGCAATGTAGGTTGAAAGCAAGAAGAAGTGGGAGCTAGCCATAGAAGAAGAGGTGGACTCCTTAATACATAACTAGACTTGGGAATTAGTTAGGTTGCCTATAGGTAAAACTACATTGCAGAATAAATGGGTTTACAGGCTAAAGGAATAAGATGGAGGAAAATAGCGGTACAAAGCTAGACTTGTGGTGAAGGGGTTTGCATAGAAGAAAGGTATTTATTTTGATGAAATATTTTCTCCTATTGTTAAAATGACTTCAATCAGAACTATTTTAAGTCTAGTAGTAGTTGAAGATTTGCATCTTGAGCAGTTAGATGTAAAGACATCATTTCTCCATGGGGATTTCGAAGAAGAGATATATATGAAGTAGCCACAAGGATATGAGATAAAAGGGAACGAGAAACTAGTTTGCAGGTTGAAGAAGAGCTTTTTGGCTTAAAACAGGCTCCAAGGCAGTGGTATCTAAAATTTGACAAGTTTATGTCTGGAGAAGGTTATACTAGATGTCACTTGGATCAGTGTGTTTATCTGAAAAAGCAAAATGATGGAATCCACATTATATTGTTATTGTATGTGGATGACATGCTTGTTGTAGGGTTTAACATGCAGGAACTAAATGTGCTCAAAAGAAAATTGGCAAATTCATTTGCAATGAAGGGTTTGGGAGATGCAAAACAAATCCTTGGTATGAGAATAACTAGAGAAAGGAAAATTCACAAATTACCATTGTCTCAGAATGAGTACATACAAAAGGTGTTGAAAAGGTTTAACATGCACAATGCAAAACCAGTTAGTACACCTTTTGCTAGCCATTTCAAACTTAGCAAGGAAATGTGCCCAAAGACCCAAGAAGACATGGATTATATGTCTAGAGTTCCATATGCATCAGCAGTTGGAAGCTTAATGTATGCAATGGTCTGCACAAGGCCTGATATTGCACATGCAGTGGGAGTTGTAAGCAGGTACATGAACAATCCAGGAAAGGAACATTGGATGGCAGTGAAATGGATTCTCAGATATTTGAAAGGTACCACAGATCAAGCATTATGCTTTGGTGGTTCAAACATTTCTCTACAGGGATATGTTGATGCAGATATGGCAGGTGACAGAGATAACAGGAGGTGCACTACAGGATAGGATATGTATTTATTGTAGGTGGAACATCTGTCAGTTGGGTTTCAAAAATCCAAAGTGTTGTTGCACTTTCAACAACAGAAGCAGAGTATGTTGCTGCTACAGAGGCTAGTAAAGAAATGATTTGGTTACAAAGGTTTATGGGTGAATTGGGTAAGAAGCATGATATGGGCACGTTATATAGTGATAGCCAAAGTACCATTCATCTTGCAAAGAACTCAACATTTCATTCCAGGACTAAACACATACAGCTCAAGTACCATTTCATACGATTATTGTTGGAAGATGGAGAGTTGAAGCTACAGAAGATACACAATAGCCAGAATCCTACAGATATGTTAACAAAAGTTGTAACGAGGGAGAAACTAAGAATATGCTTAGTTTCAATTGGTCTTCAAGGATGATGATGAAGATGAGAAGTATCCAAGTCCAAAGAGGAGTCATTGTCCAACAAATGAAGTAGTGGTGGAATTGCTACAATCATTCTCCAAGTGGGAGATTGTTGGGTGTGGAGCATGATTATTTAGAGGTCTTTGTTTCAGTTGGATGTATATCCCAGGAAGTTTGTACACCCCTCCACACGCGGGGGGGGGGTGGGGGGGGTGGTGTAGGGGGACTTGTCCCCCACGTGAGGGTCCGGGGGGCCTAATCCCCCCTGGTTGGGGGGTCCGGGCGGGCTAATCCCCCCCGATTGGGGGGTTTGAGGGCCAATGGTCCCTTGGCAGGGGTTTCGGGGGAAGCACCCCCGAAGCTAAAACCAGATGTAAAATTACCTTGTAAGAGTATAGTAATTTCTAGTCAATCTAGACCGTTCATTAGGCAGATGATCTGATGGTAGAACTTAGGTTTAGTTTAGGGTTTTTTTCCCTAGAAGGTAACCCCTCTCTATTGAGGCTACATAATAGATGTGCATTCTTCGAGCGAGAAATAGAGAGGTGAGACTATGAGAGAAAATAGAGGATATTACAGCGGATTTGTTGTAGGTTGTGTCTCTTCATTTTGGTGGATAATAGAAAGGAAGGACTGGCTATTCGGGGTGGACATAGCCCAAACTGGGTGAACCTCATATATTTGTCTCTCTTGTTTTATTAGTTTTCTGTGTTTATATTTATGCAATATTCTATGTGTTCCATTGCTCTGTAATATATAATTTTCTAAAAGAAAGGAAGAGCCCAATTTGGGCCTTAGAGAATAGGTGTAGCAGTCAACTTGTCCTTTAGAGTGTCCAAGGCTTCTTGACAACTTTTTGACCATAAAAAATTGGAGTCTTTGGCCAATAACCCAAATAAAGGAGAAGCTAAATTGTTGAAGTCTTTTATAAATATCCTATAGTATCCATCTAAGCCTAGAAAATTTCTAACATTCCTCTATTTTTACAAAGGTGGGACCCTTTGGATGATGGATATCTTATTCAGGTCCACCTGTAGTCCTTTCTGGGATATTGAATGACCTTGAACAGTCCTTGCAGTCATCAAGAAATCACATTTTTCAGGGCTAAGGGACAAGTTCATTTCAATGCATTTGTTCAACACCTTACCCAAGTTGGAGAGAGTCTCCTAGAAATCACACCCATAGGGTGTAAAATCATCCATATAAATTTCCACTGCATCATGGACTAGCTCAAAAACGATACTCAGGACTTCCCTCTGGAAAGTGGTAGGGGAATTTCATAGGCCAAAAGGAAGAATCCTATAAGAGAAAGTACCCCAAGGATAGGTGAAGGTGGTTTTATCCTAGTCCTCTGGGCTAATCTATATTTGATTATATCTACTGAACACATTTAAGAAAGATAAAAACTTTTTACCTGCTAGGCCATCTAACACTTGGTCAATGAAGGGTAGAGGGAAATGGTCCTTCTTTATTTCTTTGTTTAACTCCCTGTAATCCACACAGGTCCTCCACTTCCCATTTTTCTCTGGAACCAGCACTAAAGGAGAAACCCACTCAGTATTCGAGTTTGGGTAAATGAATCCTGCATCCACCAAATTTTGCAGTTCTTCTTTGACTATATCCTTGAGAGTTGGATTCATTCTCCTCTGGGGTTGTCAAACTAGTTTTCAACCTTCTTTGATATAAATTTGATGGGTGCACACCAAGGGGTGAACTCCCTTGATTTCTTTGTAACTCCAAGCAAAGGAATCCGGATGTTCTCTTAGCATTTTGCACAACTCTTCTTCTTGGTATATAGAAAGAGGGGCTGATTTTCAAAGTTCGTTCAGGGCCTAATTTTTTTGTCTTGACAAAAATAGGGTTTGAATCAGCTAAGCATAGATCAATCTAATGGTTGCTCTTGATTTCCTTGACTACTTCCTCTAAGGAAAAGGTGTTGGGAGTTGGATTTTGGAGTATGTGTTCAATCAAATCATCTTCATCCAACTGCCCTCCTCCCATGGCATTTTCTAAGGTATAGAGTTTGGCTGAGTAGACTTCATCCTCCTCCTCCTCTTCTAGTCATAAAGGTAAATTGTGTTCTAGAGATGGATAAGTAGGAGGGTACAAGACCAACTGCTTGGACAAATGCCCATTTTTTATAGTCATATTTCCAGCCCTGCAGCTGATGTAGCCATTATCAATGTCTAACCAGGGCCTCCCAATTATGAGAGGATAATTATTAAGCTTGGACTTAGGTTGGAGAATTAGGAATTCTACAGGGTACTCCCAGGTGTCAATGGAGACTATCACATCCTCCACAATCCCCTCAAGGGCTATTGTGGAATAGATTGAGCATAGTGTCCTTAGTCATCACATTAATGGCAGTCCCAAGATCAATCAAGGTGTGTGGGACAATGGTACCATTGATGTGCACATCTACTAAAGGGCTTCTAGGGTCTAAATACTTTGGGCAAATTATCTGCCCCAGCATTAAGTCAGACAGTTGTCCAATGACATTAATGGTAGGGGTGACTCTTTTTCGCCTCCTTGGATGTTTGAAACACTTCTCTTTAATCATTTTGTTGTAAATAGGTACATCCTTAATGGCTTGGAGAAGTGGAATTTTGACACATAGATTCTTCAATTCACCCAGAAGTTCATTTTCTTCTGGGATAGGTTGGACTAGATGAGTTAATCTTTCAGGAAATGGTGGTGGATTCAATTTTGGCTTAGTGGGTCTTGACCTAGGTTCATATTTAGTTTCACCAAACAAATCCCTACACTACTGGTCCTTTCGGCATCAATCTGCGGAATGCGGACTAAAGTCTCACCCGAAGCAGTATGGGGGGATGTTAGAACCAGGTATCTGCACCCAGAGATGAGTGTGATTTTGTTTATGCCCTAAATTTTCCTTTGTGTAGAAAGATAAGCCCTTAGTTATTATTGATATAACTACCCTTAATCAACTTCTATACCACTGCAAACGTTTACTATTGTCTTTCACGGACTCTGATTAGGTGGATCAAATACTTATGTGCATCAAAGATGACTTATAACCCAATAATTACTTTGATCAGCTTAAGTGTTTAATAACTTCAACATATAACATGATATTATCCATGTAAATAGTTAACGGTAATTGCGTTCATGTATTAATATAAATCATGTAAAGTCACGCATCAAAACATTATTATTTCATAAACCCATTATAACATAAGGCACATTCATATAACAAAAATAAAGAGATAACATAAGTATTTCTGCAACAATCATCTTTATTGATAACCAGTTCAATCTTACAGACTCAAGACTTCCCTGCGCACTCCGCTATAGGGGTTTGTGCACTCAAATGCGGACTCTACTCTAGGCCTCTCAGCACATAGCTATAGAGCCTTCCTTCTATTCTAAAAATTCTTCGCTCTTACTCTTACTAACCCATTGCATTAATAGTTGCCATCAATACTTGCCTTAGACATCCTAAGGCACACATATTTATACAATCCCAGGGTCTGCAGACCTTGGGTAGATCTTCAAAATCTGACTCAACTTACATAAAAGAAGGGTAAAACCCTTTATGACACTTTAACTATTTACGCTCTCCATGACCACAACTTGCGGAGACTTTACATTTTATACAACAAAACTTGGGCTTTTGCCCCAAAATTGACCCTAGGGGACCCCATCCCAACAAGACCCCAACACAAAGATCGTGACTCGCCCTCAAGTTACTTTGTTTCCATAGAGATCTTACTATGGAGACCTCCCAAATCGACTTGTGCCACTTCCACTTCAGTTGCACTCTGCGTAGCTGCCTATTTGATCTGCTCCAACAGCTACTCTGTTGTTGGTCCTACACTGTCTTCCTTGATTTTTTGTACGTGCTATGTAGGCTCTCCAACTTCTCCTGAGTGTTGGCAGAGATAATTTAGGCCTTTTTATCACTAAAAAAAAAAAAAATTGGACAACTGGGACGGTTCCAAAGTTTTAAGTTAGTCTTGGTCAAGTTATTTCTATTGTTTTGTTTAAGGAGTCTAAAACATAGAGTAAAGTCTTGTTCCCATTGTCAAATAAGGTCAACAATCTTGTTTTACCTATCATTAGTCCCACAATGGTTCATAGGTGTCATGTGTTAAGGTTGTTTCAAACTTGACATGCGCTACAAAATCAACTAGGAGTTTTCGTAGCGCAAACTCAAAAAATACACTATGTGTGCTATGAAAACAGGGATGTGTAGTTAGGAGATTTTGTAGCACAAAACCCAGAATTTGCATTGGCTGCACTACGAAATTGGGGATTCGTGCTAGATCTTGTCTAGCTGTCTAATCCATCAAATTCCGTTAATGTTTCATCACCATGTGTCAGTCCATGAACCTTGCTTATCACATGCAGCCACTCATTCTCATCATTAGATTCATTAGAGGTCTTGTATGCACTCTTTTCAAATTTCAGAAAGGTAAGGTGAGGTGAGTTGATATTGGTCTTTCTCGTGTTCCTTTCATGCATATGAAGACAATTGGCAAGCTTACGGACGAAATTCACCAAAACACTTTGAAAGCTCAAGCAAGGCAGTTCTCTGTTTCAAATTCAAGCGAGGCAGTGTTCAAACCATGACAGTGTAGGTTCTTTCAAGTTTCCTTGCAGGGGTCTCATTGACATGTTTGAAGAAAGGAAAAATCATAGATCACGCTGGTGTCTTAGAGCTGAGCCTGAAGGTTTAGATGTGCTCATGAGGAACAAAGAGGTTGAGCATGCATTCAAACAGGTGGGATACTGGAGATTCTGCGAAAAACTTCAGGGTGGTCGCGTTCAAGTAACCAAGGACTTTGCCTTCAATTTCACCAGTTTGAATTTAAGGGTCGAAGTGCTAGAAATACCAATTTCTCCTGAGGTTATATCTACAGTCACAAAGATACCTAGAGGCCAGGAAATATGGTTCAAGAACTTCAAATTTGAAATGGCACCCTGCCAAGAATTTTTGAAGCCAGAATTCATAGGCTCGAACTTAACCAAATCAGTGCCCAGAAGCTATGTAAAAGATTCATATGCTAACTTGCTGTCATGCATC
Organism: Pinus taeda; assembly: GCA_000404065.3. Lineage (NCBI taxonomy): Eukaryota > Viridiplantae > Streptophyta > Pinopsida > Pinales > Pinaceae > Pinus > Pinus taeda. The sequence continues at coordinate 24,985 of APFE031366405.1, forward strand.
CAAAGATATTTTACTTGTCAAGGGAGATACCATAAGGTGTACTCTTACCATTTTAAGCTTCTATTACATTTCACTGGAAAAATATCTCTTGTTTTACCTTTTTATCTATTTCGTAGCTTAGGCAAAATGTCTGATAAGGTTCAATTGAAGAAAGAATCTTGTAAAACCTCATTGTTCCATCATGGGTTGATCAAGTTAATAGTTTTACATGAGCTTTAGAAGATTGGAAGAGAATGGTCTGCTTTCTTGTTTATGACAGGCTTTAAAACTGAATCAGGACTTAGCCCTAAGGCTAAGGAAATATCTTCACCAGTAGTAAGTAATCAGGAGGAAGCAAAATCAAGTAGGTTTGTGAAATTGAAATCCAGAAAGCAGGTGAAGGACCCTATGACACCACTAATAGTTCAAGGCACTCCTCAACAGTCACAGAAGAAGAATGTTCAGATCAAGGAGGTGGTACAAGAGCAGTCTGTTGATAAAACTATCTAAAGAAGAGCAACCAGAAGTCAATTAGCCAAGGAAAAGAGGAAGACTATGATTGCAGATGAAAACCCAGTTTCAAAGAGAAGTTTGAACGATATCCTCCAGGCTATCGACATAGAAGAGACGCCTCTGGTCCAAGAAGATTTACTTGAAGCAGGTAAGAACAAAATAAAAAGAGTTAAATCTTCTAAAAAGCTTCAATTTGATGACCAGGTCTCAGCGTTTGTCTTCAAGCCAAGAAGACTTGTGACTAGAAATTTAATAAGGTTACAAGAGGCAGAGCCAAAAGCAAGTGAGATAGGGGAGGTATCATAATTCCATGAAGAGTCTATGGTTCCATCGGTACAATCATCACAACTGCACAAAGATGACAGAGGCAAGGCAATTATCACTCAAGAAGAGGAATGTGGTTTTGAGAAGTTCAAAAAGAAATTGGTGTCTGCCAATATCATTATTACCCAACTCAAGAAAAGGGCAAGAAAACATGCAATTGAAAAAGAAAATTTCAAAAGAGTGAAAACCAATTGGCAAGATGGAAAAGTTCCAAGATATGAAATAGTGAGCAGTCATGCTCAATATTTCACTTGGACCATCCTTGCAATATATGTTAAAAGGATCAATGGAAAGTTAAGAACTAAAATCTGGATGCTGAAAAGACATATTAAGGATTTGAAGATTCAACTAAATGAACCAGAAGAACAACCTCAGCATAAATGAACCTGAGAGTAAGTGAAGAAATTTTGACACAATTTTGATGTCAAACTTACTTTTTGAAGATTGAAGATTATTTTTGGATGGACAATGTCAGTCTATTTGGCTCGTTAGCATATGGAGAAGCCATTAAAAACCCTAGAATAACAAAAAACTATGTTTTTGATTCACATAGCAGTTTTCCGAAACTGCTAAAGGTGATATATAATGCACAACAGTTTCGTAGAGCGCTATGAAACTACTGAAGCTGCCAGTTTTGTTTTGTGGATCAATTTTGAAATGAAAGGCGGAACCATTATGAAAGTATGCTACTATAGAGACACAAAAAGGCCACCTTAGAAGTTTTGAATCTTAAGCAAAGGAAAATTCAAAGAATGAGAAGCATATAGAAACCCCAAACCCTGTGCTACAAAAATAGCAGTCATTTCATAGCTCAGACAGTTTGTCATGCTTCAGGCAGCATTTAAGGGGTTTTGTCTTAACAAGAGTATATGAGCAGGACCTATGGATTAATTCAATGCATCACATGTGATTAAAGGAGATAATATGGCTAGCAGAATTCGAGGAACCTCCTTGGAGACCAAAACAGAAATACAGGGGCAATTTCCTAATATCCAGGGATAGTCAAAGGACAAACAATCAAAGGCCAACATGGAGTTTAAAGTTGTTGACACCTAATCCTCACGATTGGGTGAATTCATGTAAATAATTAAATTAGGAATGTGAACAGTCATTAGGAGATGAACTGAACAGTCACACACTTTTGTATATAACAATAACATATCTGATGGAATAAACGAATCAGTTTTTCTTCCAAATGGAGTTACTACTTGGCCTGACATGGTATCAGAGCCAGCTCCTTGTTTTAGCTCTTGTGCTCCTGTAACTCCTCTGTCCTGCCATATCGCCTCTGCCATATTCCTTTCCAGCGCTGCCTATGTCCATATTCAAAAAAAAAAAAAATTGATGCCAGGCGCTGCAAACTCACTATCGATCGCCCATTTTTTACTACACCTCATTATTGAATGTTGTTTTGGCATTATTGAAACGCTGTGCTACTCTTTTCATTATTGAAATACTGTGCTGTGCTTTTCATTCCATTGAAATGCTGTGCTTCTCTTTTCATTTCATCTCTGTGTGATTCATACCCTCCAGGGTAGACCTGATGGCCTTCACCAAGGCTGCTGGTACCATAGCCACAATGATCATCATGACCAAGCATTGGACCACCAGCCGTTTCATGATATTGTTTTGAAAGAACTGGTTGTTGATGCTGCCCAATTCTTCTTCCCTAGTGTCGGAGCGGTGAAGGAACAGTGGTAGAAGATGCTCTATGAAGAGCAGACCCATCAGGAGACTGCGAAAGATCATACATTCAAATCTCAGCAATGTCAACAACATTGACTCGGTCATATAGAAAGGGTGTCCAACAACGTTTGGAGTAAACCGGAGGTCACGTGCAGTTGCTGAAAGAACCCCTTCAAGGGACAAAAATTTCAAATCACATATTTCTGGAGCTGGTGGTTCACAAAATCATGATTTTGGTGCTAGAATGTAAGTTTTGGTTTACGCACAGTACCATTCCTCTCATTGTTTTGCGGTGGAGGATTTTGGTACCTGCGCTTGCTCTTTTCCTCTAGTTGTTTTGCGGTGGAGGATTTTGGTAGAGCAAGTGTTGCATTGACATCTTTGAGGTGCGTCCTTGCTTGAAAGATCATCTTGTGAGCGACGGGTGTGGGTCCTGGTCTTCTCTTTGTTCGGTGCGGACTGTCGATGAAAACAATGTGAATGGACTTTGGTGAATTTTAAACTCGTGTGAAAGGATTGGGCATCCCATGTTGTATACTGCGCTTGCATTGAATGGTTTTTATTGGTAGTTGTGTACATTTTTGAAAGTCATTTTTTGTCTGTGTATTGAAGTTGTGATGACAGTGATTCAATGTGTACATGAAAATATTATGTTAGAAATTTTAGTGGACGATAATACCCTTTGAGAATGCCCTTTTGAGTACATTTTTACTGTATATTAGTATAAGTATTTTTTTCTATCAGTAAAAGTTTTTTACAGAATGAATTCAATCATATCCATGGTAGGAATAGTTCTCACTGGCAAGGAGAACTATCCTGAATGGTCCCGGATGATAAAAAAAACCCTCATCTTCAATGAGTTGTGGAAAGGAGTGTGTGTCAGAGAAGGAGACAATGACCCAGTACAACCTACCTCAGACAAAGAGCTCGTCATTTGGGAAAACAAGAACAACAAAGCTTATGCATTAATCACAAAATCTGTAAATAAAGAGGTGAGTCGCCATATTTCATCATATTCAACTGCCTTTGAAGCTTTACAAAAGCCGAAAGAACTCTATGACTCACATTCTGCACTTGAAGTCGTCCAACTCATGATTAAACTCTTCACTCTTGAACTGCAAAATAATGATCCTCTTGCTCTTGCATCTGAAGTAAAGTCTATAAT